>PVIH01004536.1:0-17157 GCA_004025045.1 Sigmodon hispidus
CTTTTGAAAAATAATAGGTATCTGTAGTTATAATGGTGGGATAAATTGAGCATAGTATGAACAAAATATCAAAATAACAAGTTGAAAAATGTTTATATATACATAAAAATATTAAGAAGAAATTCATCAAAATATGAGTGGCATTTTGGAATTGAGGTTATGATTAACTTTTATTTGTTCCTTTAAACTTTTTAAGTATGCATCTTGACAATCAAAAAGCTCACTTTACCTTTAGATATTACTAAAAAAACTATAATCTTTCATATTATCTTATAAAAAAATTGAATATCTCACATAAACAAGTTATTGTAAAAACGTGTTAGATAACATAACCACAACTGAATTTCTCTGACCAGCATTTCCTACATGTTCCTTATAGTCATCTTGATAAAATAATTCATGGAGTTCTAGAAATACAGCTACTGTTTCACCTTTTGAGAAATAATTTTTGTGTGACCACTTACTTTCATTCATATTGATGAACTCTTGATTAACCTCTTCATCTCCAGTCTTGTTGTTCTTTGACTTTTTAATGACATGAGCTCGGTCATGGATATGATGACCAACAGCCATTTTCTCTAGACCACTGTCAGAATCTCTTATTGCTCTTCTGGTTTCCTTTATCTTTAGAAATAAAGTAAAAGTTATTCAGTTAATATTTAAACATATTAGACCAAGTTTAATGCTACATTCTTCAGGGTCTGTTTATTGAAGTAAGGCTGCAAACTTGCTTCTCTGAAGTCCATTGTTTTGTAAATTAATAAAATGATTAACTATACTCAGTTCTATTATCAACATGGTATGGTAATAAAATCTCTGTATTTCTTTAACTGCATACAATTTAACCTTTTCCAAGTTGTAATAAAATCTAAGACAGAGTAAGTTATTTGAAATGTAGTTATGCATAACCTACAAACTTAGAAAAATCATTCCTAGATTCTTATATACACTATTGTTAATAAAATTTGTTATGTATTTATATTCTTGATACTACATAGTAGTTAAGAAAAGAAATAAAAGCAGGGTATGGTGGTATATTTGGAAGGCAGAGACATGTGGAACTCTAGGAATTTGACCAGTCTAGTCTACATAATGAGTTCCAGGAAAGCCAGAATTACATAATGAGTCCCTATCTCAAAACAAAAACAGAAATTAAAAATAAAGAAACCTAAATTACATGTACAACTTGAATAAGTTTCTAAAACACGCTACTGAGCAATGGCAAATTGTGAAGAACACATACAATAATGATACTAATTGTACAAAGCTTAGAAACCTTTAAAATCTGTTGTATTTCATGCTGTACTCAAGAATAAATTAAGAATGTACAAGTATGATAAACTCCAGATATAGGAAAATGGTTGTCTCCTGAGATACATGAAAAGTTATTTTAGAATATTTATACTTGTTAAAATCATGCTCAAAAAATAAAAAGAATTATTAGAAAGGAAATAGAGAAAAATGCATTTTAAATATTTTATTAGTTTAAAAAATTAACTTCATATATAAACTCTAAGTAGACATTCATTTTATGAAACAAAGGTTTTTAGTGTCTATCTTATCTTATCAGTGTAAAATTGTAGTAAGGATCAATAACTGTTTATGTGATGGTTACTTTCATGGGTGGTGAACAAAATTTCCATCCACTCTCCACATTTGGATGTCAGTGGTTTCCATAGTGATGAGTGCCTTTTCACCATGCCTCTCTCCCATCCCCTGCCACTGTTAGACAATCTATTTTTCTATAATTTAATAAAATACTAAGAATGTTTAAAAATTTTCAAAGCCAGGCTCATACCAACAATTCCACACTTAGGAGACAGAGGCAAGACTGCTCTAAGTCTGAGGCCAGCTGGAACTACACAGTACAACCTTGTTTAAAACTGGTAATAAAAACTTACTCCTCCTGGACCAGTACGGGTTTGAGTTGAGGCCTGGAAAACCTTCGGTGGTTCATCTCCTACTTTGGAATAGGTCATAACAGAGGAAGAACAAAACGAGTGCCCATTTGGATCCATTGAAAGCTGACCCTAGAGACAAGGGAAATTGTAAATTAATATTCTAGTTAAATATGAAAAATGAATGCCCAAAGTTCAAATAGGCAATAATACTAGCTTTATAGTTGAGCAAAATGGAACTAGGTATTTTCATCTATTTCTGGTTTTGGTGCTAATTTCTATTTCTTCTGTAAAAAATAACAAGTGATTCAAATTTCAGTTGTGTGGCAGAGGCTAACTCTTGTACAGTCTTGCCAATCAAGATCAGGTGAATTAGGAATGTGCCAGGAACTTTGAGTATCAGATTGACACATTCCTAAATCTGCTAATACCCTAGATTTTAGCATTCTTAAAAGATTCATAGAATTCAAATTGGATATTGGAGTGATACAGGTCACCTTTAGATCAAACCAAGTTACTTGTTTTGATGCTAGTATTATAAGCAGAACAGGAGGAGTACTAGTGTTTGTTTATAATACTTAGAATGTATGGATCTAATGTAGTGTCCACACCATTTTTGTTTTCAAAGATTTTTGAAGATTGAAACTTAGTTACTAACATGTAAAGTAACTTTTGAAGTAAATAGGTAACAATAAATATGCCAATTTATAGAAAGTGTTCATTTACAATGGTGACTAAGAATACTTGAGGTTGGTTTTTTGTAATTGTGTGTAAGCCAACTAACTTGAATTTTTAGACTTTTTGGTTGTAAAATAAATTAATGACATTTTTTTAATTAAATAAGAATATCAGCAAGCTGACATTATAATGATAATATCCAAATATAATCACTGAAACTTTTGTTTCAAGAATAAATTATGTAAGAATTTACATGGGTTAATTGTGTAACTTATGTACTAAAGTGA
The DNA here is from genome assembly GCA_004025045.1 of Sigmodon hispidus. Taxonomy (NCBI): domain Eukaryota; kingdom Metazoa; phylum Chordata; class Mammalia; order Rodentia; family Cricetidae; genus Sigmodon; species Sigmodon hispidus. The sequence goes on from PVIH01004536.1 coordinate 2,864, forward strand.
ACCATGTAATAATTATTGCATGTAATAGCCATGTAACCATGTATATAGATTAATCATGTAATCATTTTTTTTGCTATGTTAACTATGGTTAAAGGTGTTTAAAAATCACAATATAGAATATCAATAACTAAAAATAATGTACTCATAGGTTTATTTCTAGTACTTACAAAGTTTCTTTGTAACTCCTGTACACCATTTCGCATATTTAACATCATCCGATCCATTGACTGAAAAGGGTTGACATCTGAATGCTACAGGATATTAAGACGTATGTTATTAACTACAACAACAAAGGAAACAAATCTTCCCAAAAACGTGGAAAAAAATATCCCAGTTTACCATATTATGCAGCAACCAACTATGCAGTAATAATTTAAGAACTGTACAATAAGAATGTTAAAGAAAAAGGAACATATGCAAAATTGCAAACAGCCAATATAGATTAAGGAGCTAAAACTACACCTATGTATACTTGTTCATATATATCATCATTTGTCACCTTTCTTAAACCAGAGTTCCTCCCTTCTCCTCCATGCCTCTCTTGGCTCCTTACTAACCCTTAAGGTTCAAAATGTCTTCTCCAGGAAGGAATGGCTCAGAGAGCACATACTGCTCTTGGGTAGAGCCTGAGGAGTTCAGTTCCTGGCAACCAAGCAGCTCACCATTGCCTGTAATTCTAACCTCCAGCTACCACTCTTTGACACTCTCTTTGGCCCCTGTGGGCACTGCACACATGTGTACAGATCCCCACACATAAACACAATTTTTAAATTCTGATTGATCATCACCATCACACTCAAAAGTTTTGGGTCACGGGCTTGTATTTTCCATGTGCGATCGTAGTGCAAACTTCCTCATCATTTTGCTATTATCTTTATGACAGATGCTTTCTTCTCTAGTCCCTCAGCAAGGACAAATATTACACCTCAAACTTTAAAGACACTAATAACAGTGCAAAACAATGAAAAGCTTTTCAACGAGAATATAGATACAAATATTCTAAATGTATTATGTTCTAATCCTCGGATTACCTTTTGTTATGAGAAACTAGAAAAATAGATGCAAGTTAGAAGGTTGGCAAGGTCTTCTGTAGAAAGCAAGAAAAGCCGAGGACTCCTTGGCAACAAAGTCAGAAAGAAAGCAGCCAGTCTTAAGCTTTTCCAATAGTTATACTTTGTCACCTTCTGGAAAGTCAAGTCATCATGGGCATGTGGGCATCCATCTTTGAAATACAATTATTAATTTTTTTGAACATCAAGTGAACGTTCCCTCAAAATATATTTTTCCATTTCTAAAGGCTGATTTTATATTTTGATTGATTTACTGTAACCATCTTCACCAGTGGTTCGCAACCTGTAGGTTGTCACCTCTTTGGCAAACTAACTCAAAAAATTTTTACATTATAATTCATAGCAGTAACAAAGTGCTGTTATGAAGTAGCAAGAAAAGTAATTTTATAGGTTGGGGGTTTACCACAACAGGAGGAACTGTATTATAAGGTTGCAGCATTAGGAAAATTGAAAACCCGTGATCCCTGTAAATGTCATCCATCATATAAATAAACTGAAGGAAAAAAAACCACATGATCATACCCTTAGATGCTAAAAGTGACTTTGACAAGATCCAACACTCCTTTATGATAAAAATCCTGAAGAGATCAGGAATACAGGGAAAATATCTCAATATAATAAAGGCGATTTACAAGAAGCCGACATACAACATTAAACTTAAAGGACAAAAACTCAAAGCAATCCCACTAAAATCAGGAACTAGACAAGGATGTCCTCTCTCCCCTTAGCTATCCAATATAGTTCTCGAAGTTTTAGCTAAAGCAGTAAGAGAAAAAAAAAGAGAGATTAAGGGAATGCAAATTGGAAAAGAAGAAGTGAAACTATTTGCAGATGATTGTATAGTTAAGTGACCCACAAAATTCTACCAGGGAACTTCTACAGCTGATAAACACGTTCAGCAATGTAGCAGGATACAAGATTAACTCAAAGAAATCAGTAGCCCTCCTATACACTAAAGATAAAAGGGCTGAAAAAGAAACAAGAGAAACATTACCCTTTATAATAGCTGCAAATAGCATTAAATACCTTGGAGTAACTATAACCAAAGAAGTCAGATCTATTTGACAAAAAACTACAAATCACTGAAGAAAGAAATTGGAGAGGATATCAGAAAGTGGAAAGATCTCCCATGTTCCTGGATAGGTAGGATCAACATAGTAAAAATGGCAATTCTACCAAAAGCAATCTACAGATTCAATGCACTTCCCATCAAAATCCCAACACTTTTTATAGACCTTGAAAGAACAATACTCAATTTCATTTGGAATAACAGGAAAGCCAGGATTACCAAAACAATTTTGTTCAACAAAATAACCTCAGGAGGCATCACCATCCCTGACTTCAAGTTATACTATAGAGATACAGTAATAAAAAACAGCCTGGTACTGGCATAAAAACAGACTTGTGGACCAATGGAATAGAATTGAGGATCCAGACATTAACCCAAAAACCTACGAACACCTGATCTTTGACAAAGAGGCCCAAAACATTCAATGGAAAAAAGATAGTATCTTTAACAAATTGTGTTGGCATAGCTGGATGGTAGTCTGTAGAAAAATGCAAATAGATCCAAGCCTATCACCCTGCACAAGACTCAAATCCAAGTGGATCAAAGACCTCAACATAAACCCAACCACACTAAACATGATAGAAAAGAAATACCCTCCAATGCATTGGCACAGGTGACCACTTCCTAAATGTAACACCAGTAGCACAGACACTAAGAACAACAATCAATAAGTGGGATCTCCTGAAACTGAGAAGCTTTTGTAAAGCCAAGGACACTGTCAATAAGACAAAACGACTGCCTACAGAACGGGAAAAGATTTTCATCAACCCTACAAGTGACAGAGGACTGATCTCTGAGATATATAAAGAGCACAAGAATCTAGAGCCAAAAATCTTGAATAACCCAATCAAAAAATGGGGTACAGATCTGAAAAGGGAATTCTCAGCAGAGGAACTACGAATGGCTGAAAGGCACTTGAAAAATATCTTTAGCCATCAGAGAAATGCAAATCAAAACAACTTTGAGATACCACCTGACACCTGTCAGACTGGCTAAGATAAAAGACACAGGTGACAGCCTATGCTGGAAAGGTTGCAGAGCAAGGGGAACACTCCTCCATTGTTGGTGGGAGTGTAAGCTTGTTTAGCCACTCTGGAATGCAGTATGGTGGTTTCTCAGAAAACTGGGAATCAATCTCCCCAAGGATCCAGCAATACCATTTCTGGGTGTATACCCTAAAGATGCACATTTGCACTCCAAAGGCATTAGCTCAACTATGTTCATAGCAGCATTATTCATAATAGCAAGAACCTGGAAACAACCTAGATGTCCCTCAACTAAAGAATGGATTAACAAACTGTGGTACATCTACACAATGGAGTACTACTCAGCAGTAAGAAAAAATATCCTAAAATTTGCAAGCAAATGGATGGATTTGGAGAATATCCTTCTGAGCGAGGCATCACCAACCCAGAAAGATAAGCAGGGGTGTACTCACTCAATACTGGACTTTAAACATGAAACAAAGCATGTCCAAGCTGGAAACCACAAATACTGAACAGCTTGGTATCTGAAACACCTTGGACCGGCACCTTGGAGGCCATTCCCTCTAGAGGAACACCTGACCCAGTCTTGATGTTGGGGTGAGGGAAGCAGATCTGCCTGGAGTGGATGCTGAACTAAGCCATATTGGGACCTTGGGACTTCCTGTCCTTGCTGGGAAGGAGAAAAAATGATGGAGAGAAGAGAGAGTGACTGGGAGGGGCAGAAGCGGGAAGGGAGCCTGAACAAGGGGATACCTGGATAAAAAAACACGACTTTATTCATAATAAAAAAGGAAAAAATGTTGGGGGAAGGCTGAAATATTACAGAAAGGAAGTATTAATTTTTATTTAGTTGTTTTGTAATTTTTTTAGTTTTGTTTTTGGTTGTCATTTTTGTTAGCTGTTTTTGTTTTTGTTGGGTTTTTATGAGTTGTTATATACTCTGTCCCATCCAGGTTAGAATTAAAGGTGTGTATTTTTTTTTTATAAAAAGAAATAAATGATGTCCATGTAACCCAAAGATAATTCAGAAAAAAATAAAATTAGATCAAAATGTTGAAAGGTCTGCTTGCTGCTTCTTGTAAAACCTAGAAGTATTTATAAGTAAACCATGCCTGTGACATATTTAAAAAAAAAAAAAAAAAGAAATCCAGTGATCCTGAGAGAAATGAAGATATTCTAAAAACATGTTTATGCTTTTTTTGGCTATTAGACTATTGAAATAATCCCCAAGAAACTGAATTTTCTTCAGGAATTTCATGGTAGGAAAATGTAAAGGATAAAGCGAGAGTCTGGAGCTGAGACAACAGTGGAGCAGTGATGTCTGGGACCACACAGTGACTAGGACTGCATGCTTTATCTATACACCTTCCCTCTACATCAAAATCTCATGTAAAGACCCTGAAGATGGACTTGGGAAGGTTCTTCCCAATGTGACAACCCTGAACAAATTTCTTCTTTGTCAGCTTTTCACTATTATTTATCTGTTTAATTTGACTAATGATGACGAGTGGTTAAGTCTAGCTTATAAGTGCTGCCAGGCTGAGGTTCTGGCCCTAACAACTCAGGTAATTACTTTAGAAAACCCATGTCTATGCACTCTTGGGTAAATTTAATACATGCAGCAAAGGTGTCCAGTATGTAACTTAAAAGCCATTATGGAAGTTAGTAAAGTGCATGCAAACTCACTCTGCTTGAGTTAATAAAATTATCTGTTAAAAATATAACTAAAATAATTACTGCCTAATGACACGAACCATACCACCAAACCTTCCAAAAGGCATAAGAGAAAAACTTGTTGCCTGAAAAAACAATACACAATAAATTTGGGTTGTATTTATTATTTGGGCATACCTAAAATATAAAAATGCACTCCATAGTCATATAGCTCAGAGATACCATCATTACAAAACTTTTTAATAAAAAATACTCAATGTATATATTTTTTTTTTAAAAAACTTTATTTATTTATTTATTTGCCTTGGTGTTTGCCTGGAACTGGAACTACAGACAGTTGTTAGCTGCCATGTGGGTGCTGGGAAACGAAGCCGGGTCCTCTGGAAGATCAGACAGTGCTCTTAACCACTGAGCCATCTCTCCAGCCCCTCAATGTATATTTTTAATGTTACATTTATTATTTATTGTAGTATCTGTCTGGCCAGCAAATAAAAAAGCCATAGTATTACTCAAAACACAACTATTTTAGTAAGGCAACTGAAACAAAGTCTTTGCTGTAGACTAAGGCAAACATTTAAAAAATAATTAAAACAGTATAATTACTAAAATTAAAATATTTTCTAATGTAATTCCTATTTACCCCATACTTTCTAAAAGATCTACTGCTTCTATAACTAATTAAAACAAAACATTTAATCATATTACTATCATTATCAAATAAGTAAATATAATAAAAATTTCTGCTTCTTACAGATCAGTTCAGGGAATAAGAAATTAGCATAGGTTTCAGAAATGGTAGGCAAAGCAAGTTAAATATAATAGATGGGATATGAAATAATTCATAAATTACACTTCTCAACATGTACAAAATAATAAATTAATGTTTTATATGAATAAAATAATAGGGCTGGTGAGATATCGCAGTGGGTAAAGGTACTTGCAACCAAGCCTGATGATCCAAGTTTGACCTCCAGGCCTTACACTGGAAAGACAGACCTGACTTCCACAAGATGTTCTCTGACCTCCACATGAGCTCACTTCCTCAAATACAATTAATTTTAAGTAAAAATATTGACTGCTTGAATATTACAAGTGCTGTAAGTAAAATGTGATTTTTCTGGGTTTTTTGTTTGTTTGTTTGTTTGTTTTTTCAAGACAGGGTTTCTCTGTGTAGCCTCTGCTCTCCTGGAACTCCCCTTGTAGACTTTGTAGACCAGGCTGGCCTTAAATTTATAGAGATCTGCCTACCTTGCCTCTTGAGTGCTGGGATTAAAGGCATGTGCCACTACATCTGACTAAGTTTTACTATTTTCAATAAAGGATTACTATAGACAAGATAATAATTATAAAATTATGTATATTTGGAACAGAAACATGTGGATGCACCAAAAAAATTCTATTTCTTTGTATTGAAAGAATAGATTAGCTGCCCTCTGGAATATCTAGTCTACATGTTGTATCTTAAGTTACAAGGTAACTAGCAAGTTTAAATATTAGATTATCTAGCCTTTTATGTTTGCTTTTTTTGTTTTTGGAAACAATGTCCTAGGTTAGGGTTACTATTGCAATGATAAAACACCATAACCAAAACAACTTGGGGAGGAAAGTACTTATTTGGCTTAAGCTTCCAAATCACTGTTCATCATCAAAGGAATTCAAGACAGAAACTCAGGCAGGAACCTGGAGGCAGGAGCTGATGCAGAGGTCATGGAGGGTGCCACTTAATGGCTTGCACAGTTTGCTGTTTACAAGCTATTTAGTCTAAAGTGTTTTGTTTTAGCAGCCCAACTACACATGAAAATAAGGAACCAATAATTTTAAGTTTTCATTTAAACATTGGTCTTGAACTTCCTTTATATTCAGAATTATCTTCCTACTTGACTTCCCTATTTAGTCATGACATTTATGCAATCACATTTTTTTTTATGTGTTTCCCTGTTGATCTAAAGAAGTGCTGGCAAGACAAATAGAATTTGAAAAATGCTTAGATGCAAATAGCTCTAAATAATGAATGTTGCCAACTACAGTTCCACAGAAACATAACTCTTTATTTGGTTATATATTTCTTATTCCATTGAAAACATTCAATCTTTTAGTAAAAGTATCTGTGGAAGAGACAGTTATTTCTGCTCCAATAGGTGACCAATGAAGTCACTGCTGTTTTGCATAAACATCTTCAATACAGTTTGAGCTGAATTATAAGCAGTTCTCATTTATATACTTACAAGTAAGGAAATAAAATTACCTGTTCTTGCTTCCTTCAGGAAAGCTTTAAATATTTATTTATTTATTATGTATACAGTATACCAGATGTCACCATAGATGGTTGTGAGCCACCATGTGGTTGCTGGGAATTGAACTCAGGACCTCTGGAAGAACAGTCAGTGCTCTTAACCTCTGAGCCATCTCTCCAGCCCCAGGAAAGCTTTAAGTAGCTCATTTATGCATATAAATCCGAAGAGATACATGTTTGCTATGGTTATAGCAAATACAAAAAGTATTTTAATACTCAAATAATTTTCAATATTCATAATTAATGTGCTCTCGTTCAATTTGTCCTGGTTTTACTTTTTAGTTTTTTTTAAAATGAATTAAACTAAAAATATACATGTATATCTCACCATGTAACATTAATTTATATTATAAATATATCACCTATAAATAACACTATTTACTAATAAAAAAGTAACTTAAGTGTGATTGTGTAAAGCTTACTTTTATTTAAAAGGCATATATCATTTCATTTATCAAGTTCTATAATTATATAAACTATTTTTTTCTCATTAAGTTTATTGTGCAAAAAATATGAAAATGTTTTTCTAGAGTAGTCTAGAATTCTGTGAATTGATCAATCATGTTGCTGAGTTCTAAATATCTACATTTCACTATTTTTATGGAAATTCCTATGGATGCTGTAATTGCCATTCTTGATGCTGAAAAGTAAAAAAGGGGAGGCAAAATCCAAAACGGTTACCACATGTAAACGTTTCCTTTTCCTTATTGTACTGAGTATGTTTGCACTCTCTCAGTTTGGCTCTCAGATAATCCGCTGAGAATATGCAGTTAAACAAGTCTTCTGAAATAAAGGTCAATCTAAGTTTTAAATATCTAATGGGTTCCAACAAAAGTTTAGTGGTCTAATAAAGATAACACTACACTAGATTTTGTTACTATTTAAAATTTGAAGTATTGGTACTAGGAGTTCTTGCTGGCTTTAATTCCACATATGGAAGGAAGTTCTCAGAGGAGAAATATGCAAGAAACAATGGCCTGTGTGACTTATAATTGTATAATCTTATGGTCCTAAAGTTTTTTGCACAGAGCAATTCTGTGCCATTAACAGTTCATTGTTCTAGGTGTTAGCTTTTTATTATGTCTCCTTTTTATATAATAAATATTTCCATGATAGAAGTATTAGTTATGCCCTATTATTATAAGTATGTAACTTCTATAACATTTTTGCCATGTATCTACAGACTATTTTGTTTTCTGTCTTTAACTTACAGTTAAGGAATCTTCATCATCATGTTCTCTATGATTATGTGTTCTTCCTCTACCATCAGAGATACTGAGCAAGTTTCTTCCAAAAGGTTCAGAGAAACTTCTCATCATGTGGCGCATACTTTCTCGATGTGCAAGAAAGGAATCACTGTTGAAAATACAGAATAATAGAAAATTAAATGTTATAATTTAAGAAAAACAGGCATATAAATAAATACTACAAAGAACCTTGGGACCTAATATAATTGTTAAGCAGACAAAACATTATAATTTAGAAGAAGAACATTATTTAAAGATTTAGTATTATAAATATAAATAAATACTATCCTATTTGCTATTCACTATATTTGCCATTCACTATATTATATTCACTATATATATAAAACTCTAAGTTAGGGCTCTGACTTGCCTTGAATGAATCTAGAAACTGTACCATCATCTGTTACATGCCACCCATCTAGCACATACTGATAAGTAACTTTTTCCTGGGAAAAGAAAGGGAGCTACATCTGTCATGCCTGGACCTGATTTGTATCCTATTGCTGAGACTTTCACCTAGTAGCTTCACTCTCAAACTTGACTCCTGGAAGCCCTGCAGCAGCTCCTGAGCAACTCCCTCATGGGACTGGTCTTGGTCCTTATCAATACAGATGCTTTCTTAGCCTATTTCTGAACACTTGAACTCTGCTGCAACTTGTATTCTCTCTGTAACCAATACTCAAGCATAGATACAGATATTATTGTGAGCTGTATAATTTAAATTTCCTGTAATTAGGACTGCATTAAAAGAACCTACATGTGTCTCAGACAAGCTATCAATTTAGGTAGAAAATATGACAAATAGCTGTCACTGAACCTGCAAAGCCTTGTGAATTTGTTACTTAATACATTCTGACATTGTGAAACAACACACAATAAATGTTTATGATTTTAGCATAGTGCAGTCATGACATTGTCTCCCATTGGTCCTTTCTGTTTTAGGCAGTTTCACCTCTAGTTTTGTATCGTATACAGGACTTTGTGTATCTGTATAGTCTAAGGAATCACAAATGAGAGAAAACATATTTGTTCTTCCAAGACTGACTTAATTTTGCTTCTTATGATGACTTCTAATTGTACACATCTTTCTGTAAATGACATAATTTTGTACTTCCTTAGGTCTGAAAAAAGTCCATTGTGTAGATTTATATACCACATATTCTTTTTTTTTTTAAAAAAAAAAACCACTTTATTTATTTATTTATTTATTTGCCTTGGTGTTTTGCCTGGAACTGGAACTACAGACAGTTGTTAGCTGCCATGTGGGTGCTGGGAATTGAACCTGGGTCCTCTGGAAGAGCAGAGGGTGCTCTTAACCACTGAGCTATCTCTCCAGCCCCCCACATATTCTTTATCCATTTCTTTGTTGCTGGTTACTTTGCTCGGTCCTATCACATAGGTATTGTGAACAGTACTGCAATAAAAATTGATGAGCAATTATCTCTGTAATGAATTGGAGTCATAATAATGCTAATAAATAGGAATGGTACATATAGGTTATATGGTAGGCTACTTTTAGTTTAAGGAACCTCCATACAGATATCCATAGTGGTTGGAAAAGTTCACATTCCCACCAGTAATGTATACTGGCCCCATCTTGTTCATATCCTTACCAGCATTGGTCATTGTTTTCTTACTGTGTAGTGGTTTGAATGAGCATGGCCTCCACAGGGCTCATACATTTGAATACTTGGTCCCTAGTCTGGTAGTACTATTTGGGAAGGATTAGAAGATGTGGCCTTATTGAAAAAGTCATGTAACTGGGGGAGGGTGGGCTCTGAGGTTTCAAAAGCCCTCTCCATGCCCAGTTAGCATGCTCCCCACTACCTCATTGTCTTAACCTGCAAGTTCTCCTGCCTGCCCATCCACCATGACGGCCATGAACTGATCATCTTACATTTCAAGCAATTTCCAACACATTCTATTATAAGTTGTCTTTGTCAGACAACTGCCATTCTGACTAGTGTCAGAAGACATCTCAACATAGTTTTAATTTGTATTTCTCTGATGGGTAATAAGTTTAACATTTTAAATATGTTTAGTGGTCATTTGTATTTCATCTTTTGAGAACATTTGCTTACTTTATTACTTAATTTACTGATGAATTTGGTTTCTTATGACTTAAGATTTTTTAATTCTTTGCATATTCCAGCCATTAATCCCATCAGATGTATTGGTTAGCAAAGACTGATTTTCTCACATTCTGCAAAGTGGCTCTTCACTGAATTGTCTTCTTTGCTGTATAGCCGTTTAACTCCAAGTAATCCCACTAGTCTACTGTTGGCATTATTTTCTGAGCAAGTAAGTCTTAGTTGGAAAGTTCTTTGCCTATGTTTACATCTTGAAGTGTTTTCTCTACTTACTCTTCTATTTCAAGGTGTTAAGTATTACAGTAAGGTCTCTGATCCATTTGGAGCTATTTTTGTACATTATCAGAGATAATTTTTTTTGAATGTGGATGTCCAGTTTTCCTGGCAGTTTTTCAAGAGGGTACCTTCTCACAATACATTTTCTTTGTAAAGAATCATGTAGCCATAGTTGCATAAGTTATAAATGTAGGTTTTTCTATTCTATTGATGTACATGCCTGTTTCTGTGCCAGTACCATGCTGTTTTTATTACTGTGGCTCTACAGTATAATTTGAAATCAGCTATAGTGATACCTCCAGCACACATTTGCTATATGGGATCTTTTGTGCTTCCATATAAATTCCAATACTTTCTTATTTCTGTGAGGAATAACATTAGAATTTTAAAGCAGACTATACTAACTAAAGATTGTTCCTGGTAATAGTTATTTTCACAATATTAACTCACTTATACATTCATCTGTGAGGTCTTCCTTGGTTTCTTTACTGTTTTGAGATTTTTACTGTACTGGTCATTCCCTTTCTTAGGTTTATCACAAAGGGTTTGTTTGTTTTAGATAATTGTGAATATTGTTTTCTTCTTAAGTTTTTTCCTTCATGTTTCTTGTTTATATAGAGGAAAGCTACTGACTTTTGTATGTTAGTTTGGTGTCCAAACAAATTGCTGAAAGTGTTTACTAGATCTTAGAGTTTTCTGTTAAATTCTTTATGGTCTCTTACATATAGAATCATATAAACTTCAAATAAGGATACTTTGACTTCTTCCTTTCATATTTGTATCCCATTATATACTTTATTATTTTAATACTTCAAGGACTATACTGAGTGGGGATAGGACAAGGGTATACCTTTGTCTCATTCCTGATCGTGGTGGAAATGCTTTCAGTTTTTCTCTGATGTTGACTAACAGGTTTGTCATATATATCCTTTATTACACTGATATGCATTTCTTTCATTCATAGTCTCTTTAGGACTTTTGTCATAAAACAATGCTGGATTTTCTCAAAAGTCTTTAGTGTATCTACTGAGATGATCATGTGAATTCTTTCCTCCTGTTCATGAATATGATGTATTATATTTATGTGTCTGCAATAGTTTGACCTACCTTTGTAATTTAGGAATGAAGTCAACTTGATTATGATCTTTTTTGTTGTTTGTTTTTTTCGAGATAGGGTTTCTCTGTGTAGCTTTGGAGGAGCCTCTCGTGGAACTCATTCTGTAGACCAGCTTGGTCTCTGACTAGGAGATTCACCTGCCTCTGTTTCCCAAGTGGTGGGATTAAAAGTGGGCACTACCACCACTTGGCTGATCTTGTGTTCTCAAAGACAGTTTACAAATATTTTAGTGAGAACTTTTTGTGTCTGTGTTCCTCAGAAAGACTAACCTATTACCTGACTCTTGTTCTGTCTTTATCTGGTTTTGTTATCAGAGTAATCCTGGTTTTGGTTTGATAGTATTCCTTCTGTTTTTATTTTATGGAATAGTTTGAGAAGTACTGATGTTAGTTCTTTGCAGGTCCAGTAGATTTCAGTATTGAATCCACCTGGGCTTGCACTGCTTTTCATGTGAAGTTTTTGTTTTTTGAATTGCTGCTTCAATTTGCTGCTTGTTATAGCTCTGTTTAAATTATTTCATCTTGGTTAAACTCTTGTAAGTCATATGCCTAAAACAGGTATCTACAGAATTTATCCACAAGAGAGCTCTCTAGTTCTCCCTTTCAAGATACTGCCCACTCCCACTCTCACTCCTGCTTTGCAGTGACTATAGCAGTACTGAGCTCTGTCCTTGGTTCTTATGCCAGAAAGATATTTGAGTCTTGTAGTTTTGGCTGCTTTTCAGAGAGCATATGTAGCTTGCACCTAGGGTAGAATTTTTCCTTTTCCAATCTGTTGGGTCCTCTTCAGTATACGTATGCTTTGAGCCATCTCACAGACTTTCTTCAGAAAGCTGTTTTTGTACTCATCCTATATATCAGTGTTATCTAAAAGATCCATGGGATAAGTTCATTTGAATATATGATCTTTTTATTTATTTGTAAGGCTTTTTAAAATAAAAAATTAAGAGTGATATTCCAATTAGGCAATTCTGACATTAACAATGACATTTATTTAGTGAAAATAGTAACTGTTATCAGCAATCAAAAACACTCCACATAAACTGATCAATAAAGGATACTAAGTCACCATTAAACAATGTTTACTGAATATTTTCTAAGTTAAAGCAACCACTAGAGAATCCAATGATCAGGTACATTCTCTACATAAAACAGTGAGTATGACTAATGTGTCTCACTTCCCTTTATGTTCCTAAGATGGTTTAGTTAGTTAGTCATCTCAATAAATAATTTAATATTAAATAATGAATACTAATTTTGTTAGAATTGGAGTAAAAGGGGTGGATCATTCTTTTCTTTGTTTATACCCCAGATGTTTATGCTATGCATAATGGTTGTAAACATAAATTATAAGCACATAATCAGTTTTATAGTTAGTTTCTATAAATTTGCCCTATATTTTTGACAATGGTTGCTTGGATCTGAAGAAGGCTAAAAGTGAAGAGTATGACTGACAGTCTTTTTCACTTTAAGCATAAAGGAAGGGTGCTTTTTGATGCGTATGTTTCTGATCTGTTACTATTTTTGATCTCAAATCTTGAGTTACCTGCCTTTGCTCAGAGGGTCATCCAGCAGTTTAAAATTACACTAGACATTTTTTTTAAAAGATGCTAATTACATATCAAATTACACATTTAATTGAAGACTACTATTTTGCCCTAACTAGGCATGTGACAAAGTCACTCACAGAAAATTAGATAATTATGAAACCTATCTCTGAATGAATTCTTCCCAAGAACTCATTTATTTCACTGGGAATCATTCACCATTCCTTCTCACCTGAAGTGTTCACTAAACACCATTTCTTTACCCGTCCCCATTTTTTATATTGATAAATGAGAAGTCTCTTTCCAAAGAGGCCAATTCTGTTAAAGAAGCAGGCAAAGAAAACAAACAGTAGCTGCATGGCAACGTCCACCCCCTTTGGAGTATCCACCACACACGTCTCCTATTTAGTAGTGCTGCCAAGGTGACAGACAGCCTTCACTATATGAAAAGTTGTTTTAAGCAACCTAGCACACACCTTTAATCCCAGCACTCAGGAGAAAAGAGGTGGACCTCTGTGAGTTCCAGATTAGCCTGGTCTACACAGAGTTCCGGGCCAGTCAGGTCTACAGAGTGATACCCTGTCTCAAACAAACAAAACCAAAAACAAGCCCCCCCAATCAAAACACACCTGTTTCTCAATTCAAGATTGTCACCTTATAAAGCACTCCCAACCCCATCTATTAAAGTTACTAATTCTCACCAGAAGTTCCACCAATAAGGCAGTTACGGTCACCACCTAAGCCCTGCTACTCACAGGAGGGCTTCAGATCTGAGGCCACCTGCACCCTAAATCAGCAGCAGCCTGGGCCTCCAGCCATGAGAAAGCTGGTTAGAAGTTGTGAGCCTTATCCTCACCTCCTAGCAGCAAATCCTCTCTTCACCTCAGGCCCCTAAATCCTCCTCACACCCACTCTTCCTCACACTC
>PVIH01004536.1:17257-138609 GCA_004025045.1 Sigmodon hispidus
TCCTCACACCCACATTTCCTCACACTCACTCCTCACACCCACTCTTCCTCACACCCACTATCCCTCACACTCACTCCTCACACCCACTCTTCCTCACACCCGCTCTTCCTCACACTCACTCCTCACACCCACTCTTCCTCACACCCGCTCTTCCTCACACTCACTCCTCACACCCACTCTTCCTCACACCCGCTCTTCCTCACACTCACTCCTCACACCCACTCTTCCTCACACCCGCTCTTCCTCACACTCCTCACACCCACTCTTCCTCACACCCACTCTCCCTGACGACCCGCCCGCCCGCGGCGGCCCACTCACGCGAAGAAGGGGTCGTCCTCAAAGCTGCTGCTCAGCATCCGGAACATCGTGGCTCCGGGCGGGCGGCGGGCGCGGGGTGGAAATGGGCGCAGCTAGCCGCGCCGCCACCAGCCTGCTCCCGGCTCGCTTCGCGCGTCTGCCCGCGGCCAAAGCCGCGCCCGCGACTAAGGCGGGGCCTGACGCATGCCTGCTTCCCCATTGGCCCCTGTGATATGACATCACTGAGGGAGGCGGGGAAGGGGCGGGCGGTGCTAGGCTGCCATGGCAACCGCGGCAAACACACGCAGGTTAGATGGTTGGCTTGGGGTCCCGCGACTTGGTATCGGAGCTGCCTGAACTCAAACTTCAGTCCGGCTCTTTATGACCTTGACCAAATCGCCCTTGGTCCGGACCATTCTCTGCTATCTGGGCAAATAATAGAAAAAGTGAAAAAAGGCTTTGAATACAATTTCAAGTACAATTTTCTCTTCTTGAAGGAAATAAGATGAAGATATCAGATTTCAAAAAAAGAAATAATAATGCATGTTTCTGTGATCTAAAACTCAAAGCAATACATAAATAACATGTATACATAGGGTTAAAAAAAAAAGAATTTTGCTTTTAGGTCCTTTCTTGGTCCGTTTCAAGGATCAGATCTCATGTTGAAGCCAACAATTCTTTAACACCGCATTCTTAACAAGCACGACTTGGACTCAATGTCTGAAACAAGTAGTCATATTAGAGTTGGAGAGATGGCTCAGGGGTTAAGAGCACTGACTACTCTTCCAAAGGACCCGGGTTCGATTCCCAGAACTCAAATGGCAGCTCACAGCTGTCTATGTTTTCAGTTCTGTGGCAAAATAAAATAAAATAAAATTTAAAATTAAAATCATTTAAAAAATTAAAAACAAGCAGTCATGTGGAACTAAGATTCTATTTCTATCATTTCCATTAAAGTATAAAGGAACCTATTTATTACAAGGAAATTGGTTTTCATCTTAAAACAGTTTGATTCCTTAATAATAAGACCAAACATTTTAACTGTTCTTCAAGAAATAGTAGTGGCGAGATTTGGATATAGTGTTATGGAGCAAGGAGACAGCATTCAAGTTATTATCCAGTTGTTGAGGTTTGGAAAGGACTACAGAGGCCCCTCCACGAGCTGGGGACAGAGTAGGCAGAAGAGAAAGGCAAACCATAAAGACAAGGAAGGACCAAAAGGCATTTTGCATATCCATCCTCAGTTCCCTTGTTCCCCAGACTCTCTGGGGAGTTCCCCTAGGGAGGTGGAGTGGTGTCCATGGCTCCTCAGGGCCCCGTGGGAGAGTGGTGGTATCCTGCCACTTGGAAGAAGTGTGCAGGGCCTGATTTGGAAGTGGCAGGAGTACTTGGGGTTATTTTTGGAGCTGGAAATTTAATCCTTTGAACGTTTAACACCCCCTCCCCCATTTCACCAGGTTTCTCTGGCGATCCTGCTTCCCTGAGACTATTGGCTTGAGGCAGGGCAGACTTCACAGTCTAATATGACAGGGCCCTTCCAGGAAATAAAGAGGCTATTTTAATTTTTCTCTGACCTCAGCATGATACTCAGAAAGCACTATGGATCAGGGAGCTTGTAAAACTAATTCCATGACAAAACTTTCTGTACAGCATCTGGAATTAGCTTCTATTTATTCCAAAGCAAATGTAAAAGAGATCATAGTTTTTAAAAGGCATAAAGTGATAACAATCAGTAGTATGACAAACAATAATATTAAAATACTTCTGCATCGAGACTAAATAAAGAAAATTATAAGAAAAAGTTTCATCTTGTGGCATGGAAATTTATCACATAGTTAAAATAAACAGGAAACCTTGAGACCAGGGACAGGCTGGTACGGGTCATCCAGAGCATAACTCAGTTTAGATACCTTGTATAAACTGAAATCAAAAATCCCATGACATCTATTTTACATGGAAACATAAGAAGAGGTGGGTCGGCAGAGGATGAACACCCACTAAGAAGCAATGGAGAGATAGAGTAGACTGAGAGGAGATGGTCCTGGAGCTAGCTGTGAAGACAATTACAATAACTGCTATTTGTGAAACCATCCATCCTGCAGTGTTGTATGCGGGTGGGCTAGAAATGAAAAAGTAGTGAGTGCTAACTGAAAATTTGGGAAGAGTAAGAGGGAATGGAGTCTGCAGTTAGAAAGAAAAAATACTGCATGGTCTTCACTGAGAAAGTGAACTTGAGCAAAATGTCATAGGATGTTTTAAACTTTCCAGGAGCCTACAAAGGTGCCTGATATTTAACGTGTATAGTTCTATTCACGTGACTTGAAACTCATCTTCAGGGAGTGAAATAGTAAGCTTTATTTCTCAGGATACTACCTCTCAGTTATTCTTCTTAGGATTCAAACCCTGTCCTAAGTGCTTCCAAACACCTTCTCCCAGTTAACCCTTCCAGTACCACCTATGCTAAGATGTTTATCCTTGATTACATAGGAAAACATTGATGCCCAGGGAATTGATGGCTTATTTTAAACTGAGATTTCTCCTGCTTCAAAGGTTATATTATCTCCACTTTACTTTGCCTCCCTATAAAGTTTTCAGAGGTCACATATTCACACACATAATCTCTAGCCACACTATTGCTTCTGTTTTATTTGGAAAAACACTGATCAAGTCAAGGGAAGATAGACAAATGCATAAAATAAAGCCAATTCTGCAGCTCTACTAATGACACCAAGAGTTCAAAATGCCAGCAAGGTGTATTTTTTTTTTCATCCATTAACTTACAAGTTATGTAAGAAAGACCAATTATATCTCAGACACTATTCTAGTCATTTATAATATGGAATTCCCTCACCTATTGGACCTTACATTAGCTCACATGTCAGAGACTCTACACTCAGTTACAGCACCTTAGAATTTTCAATCAATTATCTTAAGTGCCCAAGAAAGAAGGAATCATTAGACTTTGAATGCTAGAATTTTTTTAATGTTATTATAGTTCTCCAGA
This sequence comes from Sigmodon hispidus, assembly GCA_004025045.1. Taxonomy (NCBI): domain Eukaryota; kingdom Metazoa; phylum Chordata; class Mammalia; order Rodentia; family Cricetidae; genus Sigmodon; species Sigmodon hispidus. The sequence continues at coordinate 20,559 of PVIH01004536.1, forward strand.
ATCCTGAGTTTTACACTGTTGTAAACATCTTCGTGACTGTTGATCTTAGTGTTCACAAAGACTCTGTGCCTAGTCTCAGTACCTCTTTGAATAGATATTGCACCTGGTGATATTGCAGCCCAGACTCACTTTAGAAAAGGGAACTTCAACTGAGCTATTGCTTCAGTCAGATTGGCCTGTGGCCATGCTTTGGAGGAATTGTTTTGGTTGATGATAGATATGGGATGGGCCAGCTCACTGTGGGCAGGATGACCCTCAGGTATCTGAGCCTGGGATGTATAAAAAAAAGCAAGTAAAGAGCAAGCCAGAGAGTGAGCAAGTCAGAAAGCAGCATCCCTTCATGGTCTCCACTTCACTAAATTCCTACCTTGAGCTTCTTCCCTAACTCCTTTCCTCAGGGAGCAGCTGTACATGGGGGAATCAACTGAAATAAACCCAAATCGCTTCTAACCATGGTGTTTAATCACAGAAATAAAACTAGGACAAAAGTGCTGTAAGAATAAGACATCAAATCAAACTCATAATTTGTCATGTGACAATGTTGGAGGGAAACATGATACCCTGGAGTAATTGGAATATGGAACCACCACCAAGTTACAGATATGAAAATAATTTCTTCCTTTAAAAGACTTAATTATATTATTTTATATGTGTGGGTATTTTGCCTGCATGCACAGACAGATGCACCAGCTGCATCCTAGTACGGTGGGTCCCCTGGCACTGGAGTTACAGACAGTTGTGAGCTGCCATATGTAGATGCTGGGAATTGAACCTAGATCGTTTAGAGGAGCAGCTAGTGCTCTTAACTGCTGAGCCATCTGTCCAGAGCCAAAAGAGCCCCCCACTCCCCAATAAAGTTTTTCTGTGTAACAGTTCTGGCTGTCATGGAACTTACTTTTGTAAACCAGGCTGGCCTCAAGCTTACAGAAATTTGCTTGCCTCTGCCTCCTGTGTGCTGAGATTAAAGGCGTGCAAAAGAACATATTACTAACAACCCAGAAAAAGTCCTCATGCTATTTCCTAGGTCACACCCCTCAAGGGTAAGTAATATTCTTAGAGTTCCTTTTTTCCTTGAACCTACCCCTATTGTAGCATGTAGTGACAGTTTATTCTTTCTTTCTCTTTTTTTTCCAGTTCATTATTTTTAATGAAGTTACTATTTATTCTCAATGGTGTTTTTGGACTGTTCCTCTACTTGGCTTTTAAAAACAAGGCTGATATGACTATGCTTGTGTTTCTTTAAAAAAAAAATCAATGTTCTGTTTTTCCTAAGTTTAATTATTGAGATTCTGAAAATATTTTTCTTAAAAAGAAGTATTTTCCAGAACAAAGGAGTAAAATTATACTTATATTCAAGATTCCACAAGACCAAATGGTTGATTAAACTACATGAGTATGGAAATCCAGATGGTTGCAGACCCAGAACCTTAGTTATCTTGGGCTCTTCTAGTCTCTCTAAAAGCTTCATTGCCCAACTCTGTTTCTTTTTGACTTTTAAAACCTGTTCAATGTATTCTTAGCAGAGCACTAGTCCACCAACCCAATAGCTAAGAAAGACATCTGATAGCAGCTGAGGCCCATAGCAGAGTTTTCTCAGCCTGGTTACAACTTGCTTCCTTGTGATATTTGGTAAATGACTTGATTTGTGACTTTATTGGTTCTGTATTTAATAAAATCTTCTATAATAGTGTTCATAGTAGGATATTTTATTCAGGGAAACCCACGTCTATGTTACTATGGTCATTCATATTTGGCTAGAAGAACTACTTCTTATTATCTCTGAGGTCAAATTTGTGTTTTGTATTTACACAGATAAGAAATGACACTTTAAATCAGAAAAGAAAATAGAGCTTGGTGGTTGTGGTGATGGTGGTAGCGCACACCTTTAATCCCAGCACTTGGGAGACAGAGGCAGCTGGATTTCTGAGTCAGAGGCTAGCCCGGTCTACAAAGTGAGTTCCAGGATTACACAGTAACTCCATATCCTCCCCCAAAAGGAGAAAAGAAAACAGAATATGAAACCAAAAACAATAAAAAAGAAGAAAAGTTTCTTCAGAAAATAGCACCAAGGCCCTCTGTTCTCAGAAGTGTTTTAATGGGCTTATCTAAAGAGCTAGTTTGTTTTTTTTTTAAACTTCATTTATTATTTATTTATTTGCCTTGGTGTTTTGCCTGGAACTGGAACTACAGACAGTTGTTAGCTGCCATGTGGGTGCTGGGAATCGAACCCGGGTCCTCTGGAAGAGCAGGCGGTGCTCTTAACCGCTGAGCCATCTCTCCAGCCCCCAAGAGCTAGTTTTCAAAGTTATTTTTGGAGAGAATTCAATAGAGGCCCCACTGCAAGACAACCAAGGGAATCTGTTGAAAACTGCTGAGGACTGCAATGTCTTCATTCCTCTGTGATGTGTTTCCATCCCTTTTCTAGTTACAATGTTAAGACTATAACTGCTTCCAGTCACTGTAAGGCCATGCAAATTTCAGTGCTATCTACAGTATGTATTTGGTGTGCGTGGGTGGGAGTTCTCTTCTAATTATATTATCTACACACATTCATATGCATAAAAGTTAAAATCTAGGATCCACATCTGAAGGAAAGTATGTTCTTTTAATGACTCTATAAAATCTTCTATAGTGAAGGCACATTGATTCACAGAACCCATTATTGTTTCACAGAGGGAAACACAGGGCTGTCGTAGAAGGATACGTGGAAAGCACGATTGCTAGGATGTGGTAGAGCTGGGATTGGAAGTTTGTGGTCAAGCTTCGGAATCTGAGTGTTTAATTAACACACTGGTCTGAGCTCTTCTGGCCCCTTTTCCTACCCCACCCCCCAAAATCCAAACCTAAACAAACAAACAAAAATCCATTAAATTGTCTTCTTTCCTGTCAGTTGGGGGTAGAGTAAAAATACACAGACACCAACTGGAAGCAGTCAAATAAATGGGAGGGAAGTGAGCTATATATAAATCGACAGTAGGATTAGTAAAGTAACGATAGACTTTGTTAAGTTTGTACCCTGTGCCGGGCACAGCTTTAATAAAGATCCAGCAGGCAAACACTATTCCTATGTCTACTTCGAAAGAGCAAGATAAGGACCAGAGCAGAACAAGCAGACTTGTTCAATGTTTCTCGGTCAGCTGAGAACCCCCAGGCCTGTCACCTGCTGTGTCCTTGTGGGGACCTGGAGGGGTGGGCCTGTAGCTTGTGGAAGGGGCTGGCTTCCAGCTGAAGAAGCATTGTTACTGTACAGCGAGCGCTCAGATGTCCCTGCCGAGACTCATGCACACTGGTCACATGGACTTTCCATGAATTCTCTTAAATTTTTAAAGTTAATAACTAATTAAAAACAAAGTACCTCTGAGCAGGCCACAGAAAACAAGCCCGTGGGCTGAATTTGGCTGCAGGCTGAGAGCTTGTGATCCAGTTACAGAGAGGATGTGTTTTCACAGCATGAAAGAGACACATGAGCCCTGTAACATCCATACACCGACTTTTGCACGTAACTCTAAACTGTCCCAACAGCAACTCATGTGTTGGGAGAGGTAAGATGTATCCTGGCCCTGGCATGAGGCCCTTGTCAGTGGACACCAGTCTCCAGCCATAACATTGAGGTCCAGATTTTAAAATGTCAGGGTCACAAGGCAGTAATTTAATTTCTGCAGGACATTTAGATTGCAAACTAATTTTCACCTGAATCTCAAAAGTTTAGTTCAGGTTTGTCAGATTCAATGTATACTAATACTTTTTAAAATTTATTATAGTGAATTTTAAGTTGAATTGAAATTATATTGGCCTTTAGCTTAAAATGCTTGCATTTAAAAATTTTATAGATTGCCTTTCAATATAGTTTTTATAAAATAATTCTGTTTTATTTCTGTATTAAAATGCTGGAGATTTGAAGCTTGGGGCTCACATAGGTAGGCCAGGCAGATTGTTATCTCTTAGTTATCCGCATGTGTCTTAGCACCTTGTACAAAAGTAATCAGAATAGGTCAGAACAAAATTATCAGAGTTAATAATTACATTGGGCTTGAAATAGAAGCCAGGGGCTGGAGAGATGGCTCAGAGGTTAAGAGCACTGACTGCTCTTGCAGAGGTCCTGAGTTCAATTCCCAGCAGCCACATGGTGGCTCACAACCATCTATAATGAGATCTGGTGCCCTCTTCTGTACACTGTATACATAATAAATAAATATTTTTTAAAAAGTATAAACCCAATCCTAAAAAAAGGGAAAGAGGAACCAACAAACAATTTAAAGAGTGTCCTTAGCAAACAGACTTCGTATATTTGCCTGATGTTTCTAACTTTTTACCATTTCTATTTTCATTCTCTCCTCTCACTAATATTTTCCTCTGACTTAATGAACTTTGTGTTTTATCTAGATTTATTCTGTAAATTTTGATAAAACACCTGATGCTTTTCTAGAATGGATACTGGTAAGTATACACAAATAAAGCAATAAGGTAGCCACCATTAATTTGATGGCAGCGTTGAGAGATTGGCCTCTGTCTGAGGACAAACTCATTAAGGGATACTTGCTGACATGATAAAGTGCCAGGGAAGATCTCAGAGTGATGTCTCTAATTGCCCAGGCCTTTTTTACATTAGGTATCTGCATGAATTATAACTCTTCAGTGAAGATAAAAAGGCTTCTGCAGGAAACTGCCCCAGTGCTGTGAGGGCTGTCAGACTGGAGGGCATCTCAAGCGAGATTAATGATGTCAGCACTAATATAAGAAGATTTAGCATAACCAAGATTATGGCTTCTGCAGAAACCTGCCAGCACTCATTTATTTTGAATAAATATTATTTTTAATTAAAGTCCTAAGGTAGGTTATTCCTGAAATAATGAGATCTACAGTGATTTCCTTTGGGAATTAATTTTCTCTCTTAATTCACAGTCATTTTGATGGTTATGGAGCCTTACTCATGACAGTCAGCTTTGTAGAACATGCTGCTTTTCAGCTCAAGACACTAAATAACCCAATGTTTGTTATCACATAGGCCTCTCATTTTCTAACTCTACTTATCATTCAGTCCAAACACATTTACAAGGGATTGCCCACAAATGTCTATGGTGAATCTGCTTTGTAAAAATAAGAAAATTGGAGAAAATGAGAAAAAAATTATTCTAAAAAGCAAAATGACTGTAAACATAAACTCAGAGAATTGTATTATTTCTATTTTTATTGGTTGTTTATTTTTCCTGAGCATTGTATTAAATATTTTACACATATAAATTCCCATTCACATAGGAACTTGAAATAATGGAAAATTTCAATTGCTTTTTACTATATCATGAAACAGAGAAGCTTGCAACAGTAAATCTGAACCCTGCAGCTTGGAAGTTCAGAGTACCAGGCCAGGAAGCTTCTCTAATAATAGTAGCAATTGCCCCACATAAAGCCAACTGTCTTAGTCAGTGTTCTATTGCTATGAAGAGACACCATGATCATACAACTCATATAAAAAGAAAGCATTTAATTGGGGCTTGCTTACAGTTTTAGAGGTTTAGTTCATTATTGTCATTATAGAGAGCATGGCAGCAGGCAGGTCTGGTGCTGGAGAAGCAGCCGAGAACCCTACATCTGGATCCATAAAGAGCAGGGAGAGAGAGAATGTGTCTGGGCCTGTTGTGGGCCTTTGGAACCTCAAAGCCCACCCTCAATGACATACTTCCTCCAATAAGGCCACACCTCCTAACCTTTCAAATAGTGTCGTCACTCTCTGGTGACAAAGCATTAAAATCCATAAGCCTATAGGTGCCAAACTGCCATACAAACATTCATATAATCAATATTCATCATATAATCAGTACATGGCTTAACCAGATTTGCAGTGACTCAATACAATTGGTGTTTTATTATTGCTGCATTCCAAACCCCAAACCCTGTGCTGTAGTGGGTGAAGAACCTAGATAGACAAATGATGATGCTTATGTTGGGATTTTTGTGGGACAACTGTAACTGGAGGGGTCTGTCTTCAAATGTCCGATGGTTGATGAAAGATTAGAGCTAGGAACTCAGTTGAGACTATTACCTAGGTAATACCAACAAGTGGATTCTACAGGAGGCTAGTTTCGTCACATTATGATTGGCCTAGTATTTGATCATCTTCTGTGACTTCTCAAGTGTTGAAAGTATGAGTGTTCTAGGAGAGTCAGGCATAATACGCGTAAGTCTTTCTGAACTAGCTGGGTGCATTATGTTGTCTCTCCTCTCAGGCAATCTGTTGGTTGCAAGCAAGTCACAGAAACAGATACATATTCAGTCATGACAAATTAGCAGACATGTTTCAAAGCCACCTGAGAGAAGAGTAACAAAGACTACTATAAACTGCTACTTGTGGATTGTTGGTGTTGAGGCAGCTAAACCTACTTTCCCTCCAGTTACTTCCTGCTGATACATTTGTTTTTCATACATACAAGTAGGGGATGCTTGTCATTTGTGCCACTGATTTCTAGAGCTGGCTATCCAGGTGAGTTAGCTTGGGAGTCTTTCTCTTGAGGTCACAGAAACAAAAACTATGTCTCCTTGTTTCCTTTTGTTGGTCATTTGTGGACCAAATGCAGGCTAAAAAATTTGCAATAATGAAAACCTACTGAATTTGTTGTTTCATTTGCATTAGATCACTCACCTGGGTCATTCAATAGTTTAGTAATCCAAAGTGTGTGTTGACAGATATTCTAGTGAAGACAGAAATCATGCAGCAAAGTTTATTTAGAAATCGTAGAATTAGAACTGAATTGAGCACTTTCTATGTGTTGAATATATGATGAATGAGAAGTTCCTTTTAGTTTTCCTTTGAAAAGAGACACAGTTTAGTTAAGAAACCAAAGCACTTAAGTTGTCAAGCAGACAGAAAGCAGAGTTAAACTGATGACGTGTGCCTCCTTTCCCCCAGGTCTTCATCACATGGATGTCTACCTTTAAGGCAGAGTCAAGCTGAAACCTTCAAGCCAGACTTTCTACATGAGATTATTCTCAGCTTTAAGGAACTATTCTAACTTCCTGGGACCAGTTTGGGATGAAGTGCTGAAGAACATGGATGGTTGGTAATTTTCAGGGTTTAAATGTCATTCACTTTATATCTGAAATGTTTGTGTATAAGGTTACAGCTATTGTACTTAATATAACTTCACTGGGAGCAGCTTGTCCAGCTTTTGGAATGCTAGAGAAGAATGATGTCATCCAGTAACCTTAACAGCTTAAGCCTTTTCCCACATTAACAGAAATTTGAATGGGTAGATGTAGTTATGGGTTTTTTAAATATTTTCTTATAATTTGTTGATATAAAACACATATTTTGTTTGGAAGAAAATAGATAATGGTGAGCCATGAGTGAATGACCAACTCCAGGGACAGAGATTCAAATTACCTGAATAATGCTCCTTAACATGGAAGAGGCCACATCAACTTTTATTGTCATAGAACCAAAGAAAGAAATTGATATTTGTTTTTGTTAGTGTTCTACTGCTGTGAAAAGACTCCATGACTTTTTTTTCCTTCTTTATTTTGTAGTTATCAAGAAAAAAAAAAAACAGTAAAAAGAATTTAAAATGCGGAAGAGTTAACAATAACTATACAGAGGAAAAGATAACATTTAATTTCAGGTTCATGGTTCCAGAGAATAGTTGAGTCAATGCCTATCCAGGTGGGAAGCAGATAGGCATGGTGCTGGAGCAGTAGCTTTTGAGCTATAGGCAGCAGGAAGAAAAAGAAATACAGGGCCTGGTGTGGGATTTTGAAACCTCAAAGTCTACCCCCAGTGACATGCCTTTCTCTAAAATGGCCACACCTGAGGCCACACCTCCCAATCCTTCCCAAACAGTTCCACTATGGGGAGGGAGACATGCATTCAAACATTTGAGCCTGTGGGACCATTCTCATTCAAGATACCACAGCCATCTTTACCAAATGCCTTTTGAGGATATCAGGAAGGCCTAGTAGAGCCAAGGGGAAACCTCTGCATGGATTCCAGATTACCATATAGTATTCTTAGCTTAAAGATTGATGGAAACTAGCTTTCTGCTAGTTTGATTCGAAATGATTCATACTAAAAGTTTAACTTTGAAGTTATGTGGTTGTTAGGTTAGATACAAAGATTGTTGTTAAATGGTTATAAAAAGGCACTAATGATAGCCTCAGATCATTTTGTCTCTTGATCTGCAATATTCCATCTCTTCACAATCACAGCGCTTTAGTCAGTTTGTAGGATCTTCAATATAAATGCGGCTTCTTAAGAGAACTTGGCTTTTTGTGAAAATTTCCTGTTGTGAATGAACTGAAATACTATATCCCACTGTGGTTTGGATAGTAAATAGTCCCCCAACTCATGTGTCAAAGGTGTGGTTCCCAGTATAACTCTCAAAAGCAGGACTTTTAGGAAATGTTTGGATCACGACAGCTCTAACCTACACCCATTGCTTTAATTCACAAATGGCTTCATATTCTGCTGACATTTTTGGAAGGTGGTAGAAACAGATGTATGGGATTCGATTAGAGGAACTAGGTCACCGAGGGTGTGCCACAACTTCACTCTCTTGTCTATTTTCCATGATGTGAGTTCAGAGAACAACTAGTGCCAGATAGTTCTTTCTTGTCATCATGCTCAGTTTGGGGTCAGATTCAGGCTGTGAGGCTCAGTGGCAGGTATTCCTACAGGCTGACCCATGCAATTGTGACAAGAAAAATAATAACCTAATATATAACTTTCATTTTACAGTACAGAAAAGCTATTTCCTTTATACAAACCTAGCAAATGAGCAGATTTATCGCTACCTGAAGTGTTTTCATTACATAATTTGTCTAAAATGTATTGACAAACAATGAGAACTTTGAAGATTTTGCAGAGTTTAGTAAGATGGCAAGAAATAATTTAATTTACAAGGTTCATTTTAGAATTGAAATCTACTATTTCACTTCCTACTGATCTATGCTGCCTGTGTTGTTACAAAAAGGGACAGAGATTTTTGTCACAGATTGTGGTAACTCCAAAATAGGTTTTCAAATGAGAAAAGACATTTTTGTATCACTCCTATTCAGAGATCTCATAGGTCTATGTTTAAATAAAAAAAGACATTTTTATATCACTCCTATTCAGAAATCTCATAGGTCTATGTTTAAATATCTCCCCAAGGAACTCAAGAATTAGTTGAACCACACTTCTTGAAAATTGTACCACAGTTATTTTGAGTTAAAAATACTTAAAATTGACACTTCAAATTAAAGCCTGTGGTGAACAGTAACATCTGTGCCAGTCACTTGTCACCTTCCCATTGTCAACTATAAAAATATGCTGACAGTCTCTGCATAGGTGCCTGTGAGGGTGGGCCACCCAGTGTTAAAGACAAGCACAGAGCACAGGTGCTCATGTGGCAGCGAATTTCTCCTTGAAGGGTCAAGTGCGCTTGGTAGACAGTTACTAATGGACACCAGGCTCACATTGCTGTTCATGTTCTATGGTACATTTCTAAAACATGTTTTTTTATGAATTGCAGCAAATCGTATTTGTAAGACTTTAGATAATTTTAGATGACCTATTTTTTTTTTTTTTGACCTCATGTGAGTAGACACTGGTCATTCAAACATACTGCACTTTGAAAGAAAACCATTATATCAAACTGTTACAAAGTTAACAATTCTAGGGCTTTCCTTCTCCTGGTCAAGAAGAGTTTCTTAAGCTACAAAAAGTCTAAATAAATGATCTATTAGTAGATTTTTAGGAAATGACAAAATAAACACCTCCCTCACCAAGAACCTGTCTTTAACATAAGTACTCAATTCATTGTTCTGGTATTTGGAAACCATTTATGCTTTTTTTTTTTTTAAACTCAATTTTAACTTTGTAATTTTTTTTTGAATGTGGAGATGGATGCAGTTGTGGCTTTTGCTTGACACAAGGCCTTGGCAGTTCATTGCTGAGAAACTTCTGAAGGCACAATTTTCATACTGTGGGGTTTGTCTGAGTATCATGTATAGGATCCCAGGAAGAGAGGGTCAGCTCAGTTCACCACTCTGAGAACTGCAGTGGTATCATTTTGCAAATCCTCTCAAAGATCTAAAAATAAAGTGGTACACTGTGGCGTTTAAAGTGTTGCCTTACTACATTGGCAAGTTTTAGTTTTTGAAAATTAATCTATGTCTTTGGAAGGAGAGGAAGTCATAGGAGGCCAGCAGAGGGTAGATTTTGAATGATCATATCCACATCATTTGATCTTGCCATGATTTGTTAGAAAACAAAACCAACCAAGCAAACAAAAAAACCTACCAACCAATCTTAGTATCAGTATTAAATTCATTGTGCATTTGGAAAAACAATTATGCTTAAAAAAAGCCAATGCAAATTATGCAGAGAAAAGCAGAATTTTATGAACGCCTGGGAAAATATGAGACTAATGAGATGTTTGTTTAACGTCTAGAGGCACTGCCAGTAGAGGCTGATCAGGAAGAGAGGTACCACACATCTTACGCTTCATAAGCCAACTTTGTAGGGTTAGAGACATTGGATATATATATCAGGGAAAATAGACTAAATTGGTTGTAAAATTTCTCTATTTTTTGCTCTTTTCCAATGAGCTTGAGAAATTTATTTTATTGAATTTTCTGTGTATTTTTGGTGCTGATGCCTGAAAGCACAGCCTGTACTCTACCTCTATGATGGTTATTTGTCGATTTAACTGACTAGAGAAGTGTCTAGAAGATTAGCATACATTCTAGAAGAAGTACACTTCTAGATGTGCCTCTGAGTATATATCCAGAAAGGATTGAGGGGAGGACTCTGAATTTGGGTCTCATCATCCCACAGGCTAAGTGACCTGAATGGTCTAAAGTAGTGGTTCTCAACCTGTGGGTCATGACCCCTGTGACAGTCCTCTCTCTCTCTAAAAATATTTACATTCTATTCATAACTGTAGCAGAATTAGTTATGAAGTAGCAATGAAAGTAATTTTATGGTTCTCAATCTTCCTAACGCTGCAACCCTTTAATATAGTTCCACATGTTGTGGTCATGCATTAAAGGGTTCAAGCGTTAGGAAGATTGAGAACCACTGCTCTAAAAGATGAGGAAAGAGAACACCTTGCCGGCACTTCCTGCTAACTTCCGTAAGCTGTTTTGCCATGCTCTCCTGTCATAATGGACTGAAACCTTCAAAGTCATGAGAAAAAAGTAAATTCCCCATCCTATAAGTTGCTTTACTCAGGGATTTTATTCCAGCAATAAGAAATGAACATAAAACCCTATCCTTAATTGAGCAATTTAAATAACCAGACAGCTAAAAAGATTTGTTATTTTATTTTGCAAATGGGAAATTCTTGCATAATTAAAAACATAGTTGTGATCTCTGTGTCAAACACTGTGCCAAATTAAGGGGTAAAATGATAGCAAAGGTAATCTTGACATGTATTATGTCTAGACATTTTATTTGATTTAGGGAAAAAAACTACCACATATCAGAGCTGGAATATTAGAAGTCCTTCTTCATGGCAAAAGGTTAAGATAATATCCAAAAATAAAAATGTTCTTTTTCTTTCTCTAGTTTTATTCTTGATCTCTTGTAAAGCCTCAGCTATTTCTTATGAAGAGGATACACTTTTTTCAATATGGAGTTCCAAGGGTAGGTTTTGTAAGGATAGTATTTCACAGTTGTCTGGTCACTTCAAAAGATTTTTGACTGATGTTCAAATCACAAACTTTGGGAAAGACCTAACCATAGGCAGAAGAACTGGGGAAACTTCCAGATTTCCTAAGATGCTATTGGGAGGCACAGAGCAGTGACTGTGAGGTCTGGAGGCTCTAGCCTTCCTCGCTGTCCAGTGTGACTCAGCTGGAATCTTGCCCATGAAGCTAAGAGATTTTTTTTTTTTCCTTTTGGGCGAATTTCTCTCTTTACTTTACATAACCCAGTCTTCTCTCCTGCCATGTCTGTGCTTTGTAGCTACGCTTCTTGAGGGTAGGACCCTCACTCATTCACCTTGTGATGTCCAAAGTCCCTATAATGTGCTGAGCATAAACTAAGCACTCAAAAGAATAAGTTGGTAAATATGACCAGGAAGAAGCTCTTGATTCCTCAAGTAAGTATATGACAGCTCCTTCATGACAAAACAGAACTTCTTGGTATTGCCAAGGAAGCAGATCAGGGAGGCTGACTAAACACAAAGCAGGCACGAAGGCTATTGCCAAGAGCAGCTCAAAGTACAAAGAAGCTGGAGGGGAGCTTTTTAAAATATTTTTTTTAATGCAACTTCTGTATTTCATTAAAATGCTCCCCAAGTCAAAATGTTCACTTAGGCTACGTAATGTACTTCTCTATGAACATTTTTAATGCTATTTCTCCTCAAAAAAAATAAGGAATGTCATTTATTAATATCCTCATTCCATGTTGGATAGAGTGCCCAAACCAAGGAGGCAAATGACCTAAAGCACTCTGTCTCCTCAGCATTTTGGGCCTTCTCATAAACAATGCTCTTATGCTGTTCTTTCTAACAGTGTACCTAGCATCAGAAATAAAAACCTAACTCATATTAACACCCATCATTTGCAAGAATTCCTGTTTTGATGTATTTAAGGTCACATATAAGCTGAATTATTATCATTAATCAACTAACATGAAAAAGATTTTTCTGTTTTACAGGCTTATTATGTTGGGATATTAAAGATGGCCAGGGTGCATCATCCTGTTTGAGTTTGGCAATGCGTTTGATAATGTTCTGTGAAGTCTCCTCATTAAATCTGATTTGGCTTCTGTGGTTGTATTGTGGTTTTAGAAAGAAACAGAAGGAAACAAAATTAATGACATACCAAAACGAAGGGAGGAAGTAGTCATTCAGTTCTTTAGGACCAAGTTTATTTGTTCACTTAAAAACCAACAAACTTCAACTTGATTTTATTTCCATAAAACATTTCTCCTTAAAATACAAATTCATTCTAATTCAACCTCTGTATTTGGTGTACTGGCCATTGAGGAATATGAGCAGAAGGTATATTATAAAGTAGGCCACAGTGACTTCACTGCTGTACAGATGTAGAGTCTCAAACATATTGAGGAAATTGTGGAGATTCCCTATGGCCAATTATTTCCTAAGATGGTGAGAAAACATTTACAGTTTACAAATTATACAAAAAATTAAAATGAAAAAAATTTCAGAAACATTAATCTCTTCTGAAATCACTACTGTGCAGCTGTGTATCTGCATTAACAACTATACAGATCTGACTTTATACTGGGCATGTTTATAGAGCTGAGGAAGACCGCCTTTACTAAGATCAAGAAAATGTATTCATAAAAACAAGCATTTAAAACTTCTTAATAACACTTGCAACTGAGTTCTTCAGATTTTTCATTTTTAACAGAGCCGAGTATTTCTATAGTTCAAAAGTATGAAAAGATGGAATCAAAATGTCCTATGTATCATACCCCAAGGATTTCCAATGGCTGTGTCTAAAGCTTCAGCCTTCATAAAGACCACGTGAAAGCCAAGCAGAATAAAATGGAAAAAGGAGGTATTTGTGCCAGAGGTTGAAATCCAGTTTTGCACAGCATGGACCCATGTCTTTCTTTCTAGTACATTTTGTATGGACTATAGGGTGTTCTGTTGCTCAGCTACTAGAGAAAGGCATTCTACACAGTCCCCCAAAGGACCAATGTTCAAGGCTTGGTTCCCTGCTGATGGTGTTGAGCAGGTTATTAGATCATGAGGAGTGTAACTGCATCAATGGACTAAAGCATGAGTCTGTAGTTGAATGGGCTGCCAGGGTGAGGGGGGAACAGACTAGAAGCAGGTGGGTGGAGCACAACTCTGATGGGCAGGGCTGTGGCCTTTTCCCCTTCCTGTCTTTTTGTTTCCCAGCATCCAACAGGGAGCAGTTTCCTTGCCTACTTGCTGTGTTTCTGCCTGCCATAGGCCTGAAAGCAGTGGAATCAGCTGATGATAGACTGAAACTTCTCAAGCCAGGGACAAAAGCCTTTCCTCTGAAGCTCTGTCAGGCCTTTGGCCACAGCAACACGCAGGACTAATATATTAGTCCTGGAACTTCCAAAGGAAGGACTGGGTCTGCTTACATGTTTCAAAGAGTACTTCATACAAACTGATCTCTAATTAGAATGTTGTGGACAAGGGTTCACTGTGTGGTCCGAGGAGTCCCAGCACTTAGGTGTAGTGCAGACTGGAGTTGAGATCCTCCTGCCTAAGCTTCCAGATGACGAGGGTTAGAGGGTTGGCATCACCTTGGCACAGAAAAAGTTTTAGTGGACACATTGCCTTCAAACATGGTCACTGCTTAGATCTCATAAAAGGGTAATTTTTATCATACCTACAAAATTTAAGAAAGACGAGATAAGAGATTCAAGATGGGTTTTATAATACATAGGAGATGAAACTTTATAGTGAATAATATGGCTCTTATATGTGTATAATTATTCAACATTAGGTTAAAAACTTGACTTAGTAAAAATCATAATGAAATACACTACTGAATACTCATTTCAGCACTGACATCTTTATGATTAGCTTTATTAACAGGATAATATGTTCATACACTCATAGCTTTTATAATAGAATCACTATTCACAATGTTTGATTAGGATCAACAAATATTCAGCTGAACATAAGGAAAGAAATGCGATTTTCTTTCTATGTAATTGGCTAAATTATTTTTAAGAGTAAAAGTTAATATTGGTATTTAAAAAACCTAAATTCCCAAGGCTTCTGTCAATTCAACCGAAAGTCTCTTACTCAGGCCACAGGACTGCCCATTAGTCTTTCTTGTCGGAGAGCAATTAATCTCTTGAACCACTTTTCTTCAGCTTCAGCTTTTTCAATAAATAACTACAGTAAAAGAAAGGAGAAGGGAAATGTTACTGTGCGTCAGTAGCTCGGAACTGATGAGACATAACACAAATCACTCTGATAGAAGACTCCCAGAACAGCAGTGTACACTGCTCAGCCCTTGAGGGCTGTCATTGCTTAACCCACCCATTGTGAGTTGGCCCTCAGCAGTCATGAAGCAAAGGACAACCAGAATATGCTTTCCCTGGCTGGTCATTGCACACTCTATGTCTGTGAGTTCATTTCTTACCATGTTTCTGAGAAACATCAATCACATCATTGTGTAAAGATAGTAAAGTATGATATCAGTGACAGCTCACAACTAGAAACCAGAGCCGACCTAGCATTAGAGTCAGTTATAAAAAAGAAAAGCTGGGGCTGGAGAGATGGCTCAGCGGTTAAGAGCACCGTCTGCTCTTCCGGAGGACCCAGGTTCGATTCCCAGCACCCACATGGCAGCTCACAACTGTCTGTAGTTCCAGTTCCAGGCAAATAAATAAATAAAAATAAAGTTTGTTTTTTTTTTTTTTTTTTAAAGTTTAGACTCATTCTAGTAGTCTGAAAACATGTGTAGTAACATCACTCAAATATATGTAAATAATCCTAGGGCCTGAGGTCAGCTGCCCATTTGCAGCAAAGAGAAGCCATGAGCCCTTTCCTGCATGTCTTCCTAGTATCAGAACAGAGTGGCGACTGCTTGGGTGACTCAGTGAGCAGAGTCATCAGGTTTAAGGATCTCACATTTGGATGAGCTAGAGAATTGTCATCTTGGTACTTGATAGCTGTGGGGATGCTGTCAGGGTCTATTTCCTTTCCGGTGCTGGGCGGGTCAGCGGCTACTGATGCTGGTCCTGATGCTGGAGTCACATGCTTCACTTCACTTGGTTCTACAGACTGAAAATGCAACACAGCAATCTAAGCATAGCCCACACCTAGGAGTTGGGTTTCATCCTACTAACACTGAACAAAGACTGCTCTAGTAAGTGCTGAGATGACAGTCTCAAAGGTTCCAAATTCCTGAATGAGAAGAAAATTGTTACTCAAAAATACAAATGTGGAGGAAACTTTTTTCATTTCCTATGATCAGTGTGCTTTTCTTATGAAATCAGCGTTTAGTCTTATATTATTGAAACACACACATGAATATACACATGAATATACATATATACATATCTGGTGTCTAAATAATAATAATAATAATAGTAATAAAAATGTTACAATACACCTCTAATATTTAGTTGGCCTCAGGTATAAAGGCAAATCCAAAAGTTATCCTTAAAATACACATATCTATCCCTGTTATAATTTACATACCATACTATGGATTTTAGCATTTCTACAAAATTATACAATGCTTATCATTATCTCTTTCAGAATATTTTTATTGTTTCTTCCAATACTCCATGTCTCTTCCTGATTTCTTTCAGCTTCTGTGTAAAGGACAGAAAAACACTTAAGTGGTTTTCTATGACTTGTTCTTTCACTGAGCCTAGTATTTTGAAGAACCATACATATTATAGCATATCAGTACTTCATTTTTTTGTAGTTGCTAAATAATATTACAGTGTATGGACTGTATCCATTGATAGACTCATAGGTTATCTTTTAAGATTACTTAAAATATTTTGAAATAAAAGCTTTTTTTGAAAAGGTACATCATATTCCATAAGAATAAAACTAAATTTGTTGTTATTTTTATTTATTAAAGAAACTACATGCAGGGGCTGGAGAGATGGCTCAGAGGTTAAGAGCACTGACTGTTCTTCCAGAGGTCTTGAGTTCAATTCCCAGCAACCACATGGTGGCTCATAACCATCTATGATGACATTTGGTACCCTCTTCTGTATACTGTATATATAATGAATAAGCCTTTAAAAAAAAAAAAGAAACTACATGCAATGTTTGCCATGACTCATCTACTGTCATAAGTAATGAGGACACAAAGACTGGGAGATCATTGTTCTTTGAAGGAACCAGTGGTACATGTGGATTCAGATAAGGAAGCCTGAGAAGGTTGCCTGAGAAGTGACTGATTAGCACCAACGTTGTAAGGATTATCATCTGAAGCTAATATTAAAATACAGTATAAAAGAGACAAATGGGAGACAATTCTCTGCGGTTCTTTTTTATGTCTGTGGGTTCTATTGTTTTTACTTTCTATTTTCTTTTGACTTATAGCTAATTCTTAACATCCATTTTCTGAATGAAGTTCAAAACAAGTATTACTGTGAAAAATGTCTAGAGGATGAATTATGCACAAATCAATTAAGTTTTTCTTAGCTTACTTTACTTTCAATTTGAAAACCTATCAATTTAGCCAGCTCATTAAACACTGCTAGGTAAACCCTAGATACAAAGAGAGAATAAACAAGAAAAGAGCCTTGTATTTTTGCTGGTGAGCTTTGTTACTGACTGCATGAACAGGTTATAAACACACATATGAAAGAAATACCTAGTTACTAATAATAGTATACTCTAGCAAGAAATAAGTAAGAATGATGGGGATTGGAGAGGTGAGTCTAGTTTAGATTTGGTGCCTAGGCACAGAATCTTTTATTTAGGAGGTAAAATTTAGGACCTGAAGAGTAAGAATAGCTAAACATATGAAGAGGAAGCAGTACGTACAATCTGAGAGGAGAAAAACCAGAAGGGAGGCCAGAGTGGACAGAATACAGTTAGACCCTTGATCGCTGCTTGCTGAGCCCAGTCACACCTCCACTAGCACAGAAAAGGAATTCCAAGTGGAGAGGTCAGGAACTGGGAGAACCATGCTTTGCTTCACTCATCCTAAGGATGTTCACTCTTGTGCTACCTAATGTCAGACACCTGAAAACCGCACAACAGATACTGTCGAGTTCTATGGTTGCTTTGGTAGAAAGGACAGTTCTTATGTGGTGGTGAATAGCTAGTTCCGGTGTGAGTGTGTGTGCATATGCATGTTAAAGCCAGAGGTCAATGCTGGGTGCGGCTGGGTCTCAGACTGGTCTGGAGCTCATCAAACAGACTATACCTGCTGGCCAGTGACAGAAGGGATCTACCTGTCTCCACCTCCCCCGACCCCCTGTTCCCCGAGCTGGGAACACAAACACAGCACCACACTGTTACATGAGGTTCTGGAGATGGAATCAGGTCCTCATGCTTACAAGACATGCACGTGATGTACTCAACCATGAATTCATTTTCATGCTACAGGAAGCTGGTCTGTCTGCTTAGGAGAGTCTTTCACTCATAAACAAAATGACCCTGAAGGCTACATTTCTGGGAAGTCATCAAACAAGAGCAGAAATGGTTATAAATTTGTATGTTTGTATGTCTCTGGTCTATTGGGTATAGGAGGGACATGGTCCTAGAGATAAAGTTATGATACACATTTATGAAACTGAGCTAAAGGCAAGCCCAATATTCTGCATGGGGGAAAGTGGGGCACATGTCAATTCAGTAAAACTCACTAAATAAATATTTGGTAGTCTATGTTTCCTCATAAAGACTACCTGTCTTTGTATCCCAGCATGCTCCACAGAGCTTAGACAGGAGTTGCTGACCACAAGTTGAAGTGTCTTGAGAAGATGTGGAGGACCTATGCATTCTCTCTCTTCAGAGGTAACATTCTTATCATAGAAGCCCATTAATCTCATTCTTTTTTTTTCTTATGTGTGCTATCCATTTTGTGTGTGTTCCAGCATGTGTGCTGGTATACGTGCATGGAGGCTGGTGGCGGTTGTAGAGTTCTGCTCTATCATGCTATGCCTTATTCCCTCAGACAGCTTCTCTCGAGGAGCCTGGACTGAGGCTGGCTGCCGGGAGGACCCGGTGACCCTCACAGCACACATGTGGCAACACCTGGCCTTTTCTGATATTTCCTCCTGTGTGTGCTGGGATCTAAACATGGATCTCCACGCTTGCCAGAGCTCTTGCTCCCTAAGCCATTTCTTCAGCCCCAACATTAAACAAAACAAAACATAAACAACTAAGTTAAAACTACCAAAAATTAAGATTGGAATTGCATGGGAATTGTTGAATGGTTGAACATGGTTGTAAAATCAGTAGCTGCTCTTTAGTTAAGCGACAGAAACTCTTAAGAAAAATTGTGGCTCAACCATAAAAAACGGACCTCAGCACAGGCCTACAACATCTGGCTTTGTGCAATACTGCCACCTGGTGGTAGAATTGGAAAATACTTTCTGAATCTTCGTAGTTAACAAATGCTATTGTTGCACAAGGTTATTTATTTACTCTCCTTTTGAACACTGGAGGGTTATCTACCAAACATGTCAGTCTTAGGACTAAATCACTGATGCCAAGCTTATGTGGGACAACATACTGAAAACAAGTTATATCTTGGTTTCTAAAGTTAATGATGTATCAGGGATCTATCACATTCCCTAACTACTTGGGTAAGGTTCTGGAGGTAAACTAGTTAAATCATATGTATTGTAGGACACCTATAGTGTCTCAAATGTTATTGCTAAGAGGCATTTTCTTGCTGGTGACAGTTTTCAAGCGTAATTAGTGGACTTAATTCCCAAGGAAACTGATACGAACTGAAAGGGTGGTTAGCATGGACAGCCGTTTTTAGAGAGGCAAACTGTATCCCAAGAACATAAACTGTCCAGGAGAGACATATGTGGAAACTTGGACCCTGGGTGATTTAGTCCTAAAGAGAGTTAATCTTTGCTATGCAGCAAGGATAGCCCATCATGTCTTCCCAGGACATGGATGAAATAGTACTCAGGATAATTTACTTCTCTTTGCTAAGTAATCTCCTCATAAATAATTCATCTTCTTAGGCATCCCGAGTCCTGGCCTACTACTGCACACAGACACTAGAAAGCGATGTCACTTTCTAAGCTAATAAATTGTCCCTCGTTTTATGTTTCGGTGGAGTATGAATTTATTGTTGCTAGCCCACCACTGCTCCTCTGAACATCTTGGGGTGCAGTTACTAATAATAGTCATGTGCTGGATGGCTACAACTCTACTGTGTATTCAAAGGGACTGCCATCTCCTGAGGCTCTAGAATATTCTCTGTTGATGCTAATCTTTACCATCAATACTTTCTTGAAGGAAAACATGAATTAAAAGTAAATGTAAAGAGAAACAATACTTAAAAACAGATAGGAAAGGAAATTGCTCTTTGATTATAAGAACATCCAATAAGAGTTGAGAATTCAAAATAAACTTTAGAATATAAGGCCAAACCTCAAATAAATTCTTTTAGGTGAATGTCTTTACATTATGCAAGATCAAGATATTAAATAGAATGAGCATATAAACATATGAATGCCAATTTCACAGCAGTGACTTCCAGGAGTTGTAATGATACACTACTAGAAGTTCAAATGTACTAAGTACAGTGACAACCCAGGGCCATGAGTTATCCAAGGCTATATAATCCTATAGCTGACATATATCACACACTCAAATGTCTTTGTATGTTCTATCTGTAAAAATATCTGGTAATTAAAGTTTCAGATATCTGTTAACACCAGGAATACTATAGGAAACAATGTGATAATTCTGACACATTAGGTTAATAAACAGAAAAAAGCTTCTGTTTAAAAGACAGAAAGCTCCTTGTACCTTTGGGTAAAATTTAAATTGCTACAATATTTTCAGAGGATAACTTTTGCACAAACAAGTAACTTCATCTTTTGAAACATCCCAAATCATAACTACTTGGAAATCTGATATCAAAGAAAAGATAAATGATTATGGCATCCATCATTATTATGTTGCACTTCAGATGCACTGCAGTAGAAGTAGAAGAATTTGACCTAAGTGGAGACTACGCTATTACTTCCCTATGTGACTGTTCCTACAGGAGCCATCTATTTCTTACAGCACCATCTCCTACTACAGGAATGCAAATTCTTCAGAGCAGTCTTATTAGTGAGCTAGAGAAGAAGTGAAAATTCAACAGAAATGAAATGCCTTCAATAGTCTTTACTGATATTGACTAAGTGATACACATCTGGGCAAAGACAAGACACATTCTTCTATTCCAGTGATAGGTTTATCATTTAAAGTCCTTTCCCAATATCTCTCTAGTAATAACAATTCAAAGAGTGTACACAGACATTTGTAAAAAACAAAACAACAAACCTGTCTATATTCATGAAGTGGACATTACAGTTACAGAATCATAGGTAGTGATAACTTGTTTTGATAAACTTGAAAACAGACACGGTGTCAGGTCCATGGTCACCCTCTGTTTACATAGATAGACACAGTGTCAGGTCCACGGTCACCCTCTGTTTACATAGATAGGTAGGTTTGGGCTGATTCCTGTTGATTCCTTCTCTCACCAGCATGACTGACATTCCCTCCGTCACTCACCTGCCTATTGGAGGAAGCACTGACATCTAAGTACAACCCATTAACAAATGTCCCCAATTGGGATTCAAAGACTTATTCATCATGTCCATGTGGAAACTTACTTTCTTGATTTCTTTACTGGATCTGAATGTTTGCTGAACAAAAGAATCACTTTCGATGGCTTCGATTTCTTTTACTCTTCTTACTTGCTCCACCAGGGTGGCTTGCTCTAAAAAAGAACATGTCAGTGAACTTTGGTACAAGCCTGTCATCAACACCCTATCTAGGCTCGGTTCTTTCTTTTACCTGGATGGGAATGGAACACATCAAGCTAAGCTACAATGAGTAACTACCTCCTTGAATTTTTTAAAAAAGTAAAATATGCCTAGAAACTAAGATTCTCACCTAAAATCTAAAGCCCACTGAGGAGGCATTGCTATTATGATCTTGAGTAATTTAAGCTAATTTTGAGGAAAGCCTTTCCCTTTACTTGAACATCTAACTATGGAAATACACAACAGCAATGAAAGAACAACAAATCCATCCAAAGCCATCACCCAGGATAGCACTTTGTCAGTGTCAGTCCACCGACTCTCATTCTCTACACATTTTGAGATGGAGATATGGAAATGTGTAAAAACAAATCCAAGAGGGCATAGGATGCAAAAACAAACTCCAGACCAGGAACTGTTTTCCCTAAATAATTTAGTGGCCACTTCTAACAGATTAAGACTTGATACCAATAATAATAATGTTATCATAATACTATTTGCCAGACCTCAAATTACCACTAACTAAATATAATTTGCATTTTTCATATTTAATTTTCACTGGTTTAAATGTCTTTCTATAGCAGCCTTATTTGAATGAGATACAAACATCCGTATCACACTTGTTTGGTGGCAGGAACTTTCCATCCCCACAGCGCCTGCCACCTTCCCTTTTACTGTCCCTTATTTACTGAAGAAAGTGCATTACTTATCTCATAGTTCTCTGCCTTCTGGATCTGCCTGGCTTTAGCCTCATGATGTTATCCAACATGTCCCCCTGCTACCCTTTGTTCGTACAAATCAGTACAGAGATCTGATTCTATTATAGTTCAATTTATTTTGATCAAACATACTTTATGTTTGGAGAGATGTCTCAGGGGTTAAAAGCCATTGTTGTTCTTGCAAAAGTTCTGAGTTCAGTTCTCAGTACACACCTGGCCGCTCACATTCATCTGTAACACTAGTTCCAGGGAATCTGGTTAACTCCTCTGGTTCCTACCTGCACCAGGCATACATGTGGTACACCTACACACATGCAGACACTCACACAAACACATAAAATAAAAAAAAAAAAACTTCAAGACTTAAATTGACACTGTTGTATAATTTGTCTTACATTAAATCAAGAAGCACTCTGACTGCCTGTTCTGATGTTCAGATTGATCAATGGTTGCAAGGTGATGAGTCAATCTGACCTCTCCATTATATAAAGTTCTTCATCAGTCTTTCAATTAATGGTCTTAGTAACATTAATGTTTGCTTCTTAAATCAATTATTTAATTAGAAGCTATTAAATAGTAATTTTTCTTGTTGTATTTATTAGTTCTGATTGTTTTACACCAGGGAAATTCTCTCATTATCTATTGATGACTGAAATTCAGCCTGTACTATGGGGGTCACAAAAATACTTCATCTCTAAAATTCTGAATGTGAGTGCAGGAGCACACATGTGTACTACGGCATGTATGGAGGCCAGAGGACAACTCCTGGAAATCATTGTGGGATTCAGAGATGGAACTTGGGCCACCAGCTTTGTGTGGTAAGCACCATTATCAACTGAACCATTTCATATGCTCTCATTTCTTTTCTTTATTTAGTATTTTTGGTTTAAAGATGACCAATGATGTCATTATTAGCTCACAATAATATGTAAATAGTTTAATCCAATTCTTATTCTGATGCTCAAATTGCTTCAATTCTGGGTAGTTTGCCCTATGGTGTGAGCCCTAGTAGTGAAGGCATGCCAAGATGCTGGAGGGTTATCTTCTACAGTTCCTGTCCTTCAAGTGAAGCTATCCACTTTTCTCCAGAGCCCAGACTCCTTCTAGTGGGGGAGATAGCAGAGTCAAAGATCTGGACGCACGGCATGTTCACCACTGCTGAACTGCCACTGCTTTTCAGTCTTTTTAATGTGCAGGGAAGAAAAAATATCCTAGGAGAGAAATTTTAATAAGAATCCATGCTATTACCAATTAAATTATCAATTATTATTTTAAGTAATTTTATAGTCATGTACCTCCTTATATGCTAAAACTTTTCAGCATTAACAATATTATCAAAAGCACTCATTTTCCTATAAGGTTTGCATTAGATTAAAAAACAAAGTGGCAAAAATCAGTATAAATCCCAAGGGGTATTAATGCATCTTCAACCTTTTGCATCACATATCAGATATCCTGCATATCAGATATTTACATTATGATTCACAACAGCAAAATTATAGTTATGAAGTAGCTGGGAATCACTACAACATGAAGAACTGTAGTAAAGGGTCACAGGAAGGTGGGGAACCACTGCTGTACAGTCACTTGAAATAATTATTTGATTAAGCTACTAACTGATAGGGTTATTCATTTTCTTAATTTTATGACTAGCATCTGTTTTTATACTGTGATGGAGCTCTGGGTTAAAATTTAAAACATGACCATTCACAGACCCAGACTGCTCTTCCTAATTTAGGTCCTTTTGTTTAAGTTCTTCTTCCAATCCAAAGAAAATTGTTCTCATTAGGTTTGGATTTAGCTTTTATCATTTATAATTATAAGCATTGATATCTCTTCTTACCATGTGACTCTAGTGTACCATAATCCTCTTGACTTCTGATGGCTACACTACAGCTCATCACAGCTTAGGGCTTTCTTTACCTCATCTTACAGCTATACAATCCCTTATTTCATAGTTTTATGATGATGTTTTATGAATGCTCAATCGATGGCTGAGTTATTAAAATAGTTTTCTTTCACAGTTATCATTTTAGTAAGAAGAAGCTTTCAGGTGTTACTTCTTACTTATTTTTGTGTTTTTTTCCATATGTTAGCTATACAAAAAATTTTTTTTACATGATTGCTGTTGAAACTTCCGCTCGACACTGGTATCAACAAATGGCTGTACCAGCACCACTGCATACTAAGTTAAGGCAGCTCAGCATTTTGGGATTTAGACTTTATGGATAATGGCTGGGCTTAGTTATCGGCCAAATGCTCAGACGCTGTTACAGAAGGAAGACGGAAGGAAAATCCAATAAAAACTGACATTGTCTTCAAAACCTTTGTCTGAACTTTTGGCCAACCCCAGTCTCTAGTCCCAGGCGCGTATCTGTTTACTCAAGGGGAGATCATCCTCCCTTCTGAGCCCAGTCTCCTTGCTGAGAAGGAGTGTGTGGAATGCTCCGAAGCTACAGCATCTGCAGTCAACTTCCCCATTGTTGGAAGAACACATTTTCCTGTATAAATTCACACACTGTCAAAGTGTTGCAGAACAGCAAATAGCTCCCTTTGCTTTAGTATAAAAGGTTCTCTAGATTTTAATTATGTGATGTACTGAGCATATGAAATGAGAGATTCTTTGTCTAGCTAATGTATTAATATTAATGCACCCCTTACTAATGTGCAATTTTTAAGATTCTATGAATAGAAAGAATGCTACAGCAGAGAAAAATAATAAAAAAATGATATCAACTTTAATGTCTCCTTGAAAATAACATTTTTTTTTTAATCCAGGATTTACCAGGATTATTTACTATCACAGATTCTTGGTAAATTCTTCACAAATTCTGAAGCCCTTATTTCTGGCTTCAGGATGATGTCTCCTATGTATCGGTTGCTGGGTCTCTTGGATTTTTTCTCTAACTGCCTAACATATTCTCTCATTTGGATTTGCAAAGCACATCATTAGTATTAAATGTCAGAGGTGAACTGAGAAACAGTACTGATCTCTAAAGCTTGTACTGTTTGTAGCTTTAAATTTGGAAATACAACCAGTGCATAATACAAATAAATGTGGTATCACAGAACCCAGCCAAAGGGCCAGTATGCTTATTAAAATAGCACTGTAGAAATTATAAAAGAGAGAAGAAAGATTAGAGAAAATGGAACATTATCCTTGTCCTTTAAGAAAAAAATCACCTCGGGACTAACAAGGTGACAGGGCAGAGAGGAGAAAGCCAGCTTGTCTGATTTACAATGTGAAAACAAACTGCACGGCTTTCATCTTTTAATGCTGAACCGAAACTCAGCAACAATGATACTTAAATTAAAAATTGGAAGATGCATGGGAAATGTAAAATTTCTGCTTTATAATAATAGCTCAGCTCTATATTATCTGAAAACAATAACCATAAAATATTTTAAATTGCTCCATATTCAACATTCTAGTATCAATGTCTATAAGTCTTGAACTTAACCTTGCAGTTTTAGGAAGCAGAATAAAACACACAATAACATATATCATGCCATTTGAGTCCAGGTTCTTTGTTACATGTCATTAAAAATATTCTGCATCAATTTAAGATTGACAAAATATGACTTAGATCAGTTACTTCTTGCATGTTTATATGAGTGCAAGTAAAGCATCTTATTAGCCAAAAAGAAAAAAAGAAGCCTGGCTTCATAGTACAGACCTGTGATCCTAGCTACTGGGGGAGATGAGGCTGCAGAGCGAGTGCAGTGATGAAGGTCAGCAGCTATAGCTTAGGAAAGGAGTTCTGATCTCCCTGAGTTCAACTGCCAGCATGAAGGGAAAAGTTACTAGAAGAATGAAATTGAAGTTTGTTTACAAACCTTAACATGGGTAACTTAGTGATTTCTACAAATACATCATTGGTAAGTACAATGAATTCCTTGTTGATCAAATGTCATGGAAGAGATGTATTGTAAACACACACACACACACACACACACACACACACACACACACACACACACATATACACACACTTGAATCAGAAGATCATTCTAAGGCAAAAATATCAGCATTATCTAATTTTCTAGGACGTTATTTTGACTTGGCAGTTGTGGCCACACACTTTTAATCCCAGCACTTGGAAGAGACCGCTGAATCTCTCTGAGTTCAAGGTTAGCCTGGTCCATAGAGCTAGTTCTAGGGCAGCCAGAGCTACACAGAGAAATCCTGTCTCAAAAAACCAAAAAAGTAATTTTGATCTTTTGTGATAAAATAAAATGTTTTTACTGTTGATTATTTTTTAAAAAAGCTTCCTTACTTGAAATTATTGATGATGTCATGTTTAAAGCATTTATAAAGTTTTCTTTTAGAATATCACCAATTATTATATACAAATTGAAACTGTGAAATGGAGATGAAGTCTAGTGAAAAGTTTTCATTTCATTTGAAAATACACAGTTTTAGTCTATATTTAAAACTTTGACTGCAACATAAATTGGGGGGGTGGTGGGAAATCTCCTGTAACAGCAGTACCAGGCTGGAAACAGCAGATGGCACTATTGCTCAAGATGTCATATTGGGATAAGGCCAACTAGTGTTTCAAAGATATCTTAAACACATGCAAAGAGCACATCTTCAACTGGTTCCTTCCAGTTATTAATATTTTATGAACCTACCCAAAGTTAAAAAGCATTTTACTTTAACAAAAAATTTGGGTCACTTGGTCTAGTTTATTGAGTTATTTGATATGATATTGTTCCAGGAAAAAATATTTATATACTAACAGTATTGCTACAAATCTATGAATAATACAAAGGGTTATTAACCAAGAATAGAAAACATCCATTAACACACAGTTTTAAATAAAACAACAATCTCTGTACTATAAAGTATTTCCAAGTGCTTTATAAAAATAGAGAAAAAACATACTTGAATAGTAAAGTTGGTTAATAAAACTTGTAGGCAACTGAAATTAAAATTTTTTAAATTATTAAACTAATTTCTTATGAACATAAAATTTAACAAAGTTATATTTCTTTCCTTTTAAAAATTATTTATCTTTTTCTTTATATAAATTCTTATAAAAAGTTGCAAAAAAAAAAATCACATACCAGAATTAACCAGAACCAAAGACTATACAATGCAATGAAATTCTATATAGCTATAGTAGCTTTTTAGAGTGGAAACTGGTAACTTTTACACTGGATTTTATATTTCCAGCATTGAATATCTTTTAATGCACTTATCTATTACACAAACCAGCATATCTTATGTTTCTTTTAAAAAGCATACATTAGAAACCTATCCAATCTTAACAATTAAAGACCGTCCATAAAACATATCCCTGAAAACAAATATCCAGAAATTATGTCCAAAAAGAACTTGAAAAATCAGAAACTCCGTAGGCCTTGTCGAGAAGGTTTCTGGAAGCTGACATTGTGAGCCCTGAGTCCTAAGGGAAGCAGAGGGGCCTCAAGTGTTTTCACATGCAGTCCTTGGATGGGGTCCAGCACAAGCTCACCTCCTATTACACTGCTCACTACAGTGGGTTAAATAATAAGATAAACACTCCCAGTACGACTATCCTAGCAAAGAAGAATCTCAGTGAAACATTGCAATATTATAAGTGACTCAGGCATCAGCATTCTATTTTATAAAAACAAAATCTCCCCAGCTCCTCTCACCTAGAAAGTTCTCATGCTACCGCATTCTCCCTGTTGTTTAAGGCCATGTCTAATGCCTGTGTTGTGATGATGCTGTGAACTATTAGTTTACATTTTTTAAATAAATGAAAATTAAAGGCAAGCAAGAACACTAAAAATGAAATCTTGAGTGAGTGACAAATTATAAGTTTTTAATTAAAAAAAAATCAATGTTTTTAAGTGTTTAAATATTTTTGTATGTTGGTGTTTTGCCTGCATGTATGTCTGTGCACATGAGCGAATGGGTGGTGTCCATGGAGTTCAGAAGAGAGAACGAGGTTCCTTGGAACTGGAGGTACAGAGGGTTGATGTCTCCATGTGAATGCTGGGAATTGAACTGGGTCCTGTTGAAGACCAGCTGGTACTTTTAACTACTGAGCCATCTCTTCAGTCACTTAAGAGACACTTTTAGGAGTTGTGGGTTTAGACTGTTTGTATTAAACTTTCTCTCCACTTACAAGCTGCCGTGGCCTTGGGCAAATGTTGCATGCTGTGCAGGTCTCAGCTCCCTTGTGGTGTGGGGTAATAATGAGCTACGTATCTTAGAAAGAGAGAGATTCCACCCCCTTTTCTTCCTTTCAAGTATTTGAGCACATTCAATACAACATCCATTGTTCTGCACACTTGGATTTAGAAACCAAATGTTCCAGTCAGAGAGAGACAGGTAGGAAGACAAATAAATAAGATGCCTCATAATTCCAAGAAAAATAGAGCAGGGTGAAGGGTCAGGAAGGAGCCAGGGGAGCTATGTTAGATGGCAGAGACACAGAAGAAGGCTGACACACTGACATTTCAGCAGAGGAAGATGACATGAAAAAGTGACACACCTGTGCTCAGTGCAAGGCTCTTAGATCAAACACACTCAGTAAGTGAGTGCTATTATAGTAATAAGCTTCGTTCCATTCAGCTACAGTACTAAAGTCTCCAAAGCCACCAACCTGCTTTGAATCCACCCAGGCTCTAACTGGCTTTGGTTTACTCTCTCTGTGGTGAGAACTTGTGGTGTGGCGGGAAAGACTTCTAAAAAGAGCAGAGAAGAGGAGCACCAGAGGGCAGCCCTGTGCTCACCTCCAGGAAGGTGCACATAGTGGACCAGAGCAGTGGGTGAATGGGGAGGCTATGCCATTTGTCACAGTTGCCAGGATCCAATACCTTGAGATAGAGGATGTTTTGCCATTTCCTATGGCACCTACCACACAAGTGGTTGAATGTATGTTTAAAGAAAATCTGCTATAGTCGAATGCACAAAGCCTTTGCTCTGGGTGTTTGTGTGATGCCCTTCTCAAGGCAGACATGATGAAAGCTAAGTTTTCCTTTAAATGGCACTTGTACTATTCTGATCATAACAAACGATTAAACTTAAGGAACTTTTGGGTGACTACTTCATACATTACCTTATTTCCCCATCATAACTGCTGGGACAATACAATTCCCACTGCAAGATGCAAAGCTGAAGGCCATCAGTAGTAACTCAATCAAGGTCATGTAGCTAGGTGGTGGAACTGGGATCTAATCCCTGACCTGCACTCTAGTCATTGTTTCTAAAATGATTATTTACACCAAGTAATAATATATTTCCCCTTACTTCAGGCATTTACTAAAATTAACAAATATACATGGAATTGAACATATTCTGCATTTTATGCTTATGCATGTAGCAAAGTGTAACATAGCTCTACTTGTATACATGCTCAGCTCTTCTGGCATTGCCTTGAAGTAGACTGGAGAAGCATATTTTCAGAACCTCTGCACTTAATTTTTGAAAAAACTATCACATCACATTCTTAAAACCTTTATAATGAACAACAACAACAACTAGTTTCTGAAAATCTAGCATTTCCCACTTAAGCCTACAAATAACCCAAGCAGAAAAAAATTTTCACTTTGGGGTTATTTTCTGTGCAACAACTACACTTAGGAAAAAAAAATCACAATTTCCATGAATTTGGCTGCTATGCAGTCCAACTATAAAGACTGCATTAGTTTATGCTTGTTCAAGATATGGTAAACCTGCGTAGTCAAGTCTACTTTAATGCAATGATAAGAAATAATCATTCCAGTAGAACTAAGGCTGCTGGAGCTTTCTATTTTAACGAGGTAGAAGAAAGGCATGTAACTTGAAGAACCCAGATTAGAAGATCAGAATAAGAAACATGCAGTTACTGTCTGCTGTCCATTTTAATTCCAGAATTGTTATTGACTCTAATTAAAATTCTGTAGATGGAAGAGCTGAATGTTTCTAAGGAACTGAGAATGAGTGCTGTCTGCCAGACATCTCCAACACCCTATAACCACACACAGCCCGCCTGTCAGGAGAGCTGGTGCAGACATCTCGGGGCACACCACATTTGTCACTGTGGCTAATATCAGAGATACGCAGCTCTTTTTTCTTAGCACACAAAAGCAAGATATGTAATTCAATGCTCAATTTACCCTTGTCTCACAGGAGATTTTTCCCCGCTAATTGATAGAAATTAAGCCATTAATCAAGCCACTAGCCATCATTCAAACCAGAGAAGATGAATACAAACTTTCATCATAACCACCTTCCCCATTTTAGTGTTCATTAGCATTAATTTTTAATGCAATTATGCTATTCTTTTACGCTGAGCTCATAAATTACTGCTCTTTTGTTGCTGGCTGGCCTTGTAAAATCCAAACTAATGCTTTATGCTCTGATCTTAAAGGCAATTACTAGGTTCTTCTATCTTTTATATCTTTGCATCCTCAATAACCTTTATATATAACTAATATCCATGAGTGACTATGCCTGTTTTTCTAATTCCTTAATATAAATCTTGATGTGTATAAATGTAGTCAAATATAGCTACAATAAACACAGACATACATCACACACATTATAAAATGCAGGTATTCATATAAAAATAAGATCTCACAAATTCATATTGACATTAGGTTCAAATATAAAGATATCTTTGTCATTTGCAGTGCCTTATTGTATCAAAGTTACACCTTTCATAACAAATTAGGGAAAACAGGAATATTAATAATGGCTGATCAAACATTTACATGAACAAGTACTTAAAACAGAATAACTTAAGTTTCAAGATCTTTAGGTTCACTGCTTAGAATAACTATCTTAGGTTAAAATGTATGTGCTACTTATTTATTTTTGTGGTGCTAAGGATCAAATCCAGGGCCTTGCATATGAAAGGCAAGCTCTTGTCCACTGAGCTATACCTACAACCTGAAATACTCATTTCAAAAAATGTACAACTTGAAAATCAATGAGACAGAGGTGAAGAGTAATAGAAGATTAAAATATCCATTGATCCAGAGGTATGTTTGTAAGTATATATAGTAACTTCAGGGCCTAACATTTTGTAAAGAGGAAGTTCTAGATTATTAGGAGATCATGATAAAATGGAAAGGCATATTTTCCATAATAACATTGAACCTACATATAACACATGCATTTAATGCCCTGTCTCCAGTAAGGATACAGGACATACTCGCCCACTACTCCCACGCTGTGATGTTACCCTAAGGTGCAAAAAAGATTAAAAAAAAAAAAAAAGACATATTTCTAGCCTGTCCTACTCTGCAGCAATGCCTTTGTCTCTGTTTGCAAGTTATGCTCTGCATGCACTGAGATTAATGAAGAAAACTTTACTAAGGCCATGTCGGAAGTGCTGGTGCTGGTGTCAGCCATCTCCACTGAGAATCACATAGCTGCACCGCTTGCTCACTCCCCAACTCTGTGGAGACTGACATCGGCAATGGGAAGCGGATTCAAGAGCTGACTAAACTATACATTCAAACTGTTAACTTCTTAAGACAGAGAGGAGATGGTGCTTCCTGGATTTTGTCTTATATTTCCTTTCCTGATCAGTTCGTGGTTTTCATTTTTAATAAATGAAATGCCTTGTCTGGATCAGGAGCAGTGGATAAGGACAGGCTAATACCTGAGATATCTTTACGTTATAAGTAGGGACTTAATGCATTTGTATCTGAACACCAAAGCAGTCTGCAGAAGGCTATGAGTTCTAACTCATTTTATTTTTGTATAAGCATGCTATATTTGGATCCAGAAATTTAGGGGGAACAGTCACATTGTCAAGTTAGGCCTAATAAGGCTTATTTTAAAGATGTGGTTTTAAGTATTTATTAACATTTCTTTTAAAATTCTATATCATATTATAGCAAAATGCTCTGTTTAAGGGGGGAAAACAGCATGTTCTTCCATTTGTTACCATCCTCTCTGTCTGAGAAACCAAAATTTGTATAAAACTTCGTTATATAAATAACCACATATGATCATAAGTATTTACCATGAAATATTATCAGAGATACAAGAATTACTTAGTAGTAGAGGAATCATGTAAATGAAATAAAAGACTGAAATATAGCTTCAAATGGGAGATATTGCTTACTACCAAGTTATGACTTTGATGATCAAATGTTCTGGACAGATGGGAAGATCCTTCATAAACAGGAAGTCCCTATCCTTGCTCATTATCCTGTTAGTTCCCACTCTGGTGAATGCTAAGCCTGGGTATCACCATGACCAAGATACACACTGTCTCCACTGTCATCCAAAATGTCCTTGAGCTCTTCTTCAGTCGCTCTCCCTCCCTAGCTTGACCTGAGTCATCACACACCGGCTCACTGCCGCTGTAGTCTGCAGGGTCTAGAATTTGATAAGTGGCATATCTGACGTCTTCCACTGAGCATGCTTTTAAAATAAACCACATTTTCATATGTTTTAGTGTGTTTTTTAGTGATGGTAGACTTATGGATAACTATCATGTTCCTAGCCTGGCAGTGCATCTGTGGATATAAGCTGTTTCTGGTTTTGTATAATACAGTTACTATAGTATTCATGGACAAACTTTTCTTAACAATTTGAACTTTATTATTGGGCATACAATGTATATGTCATAACGCACGTGAGGAGGTTAGAGGCAGCTTTCTTTATCCTGGGTGACGGGGACTGAGCTTAGGTCACTGGATGTGCATGGCAAGCACTGTGACCCTCCTGAGCCACCTCAGTGTCCTGTGAGGACATTTTTATGTGTTTTGCTTCTCTTACTAGTGAATATTACCCTAATGTTAGAGGGGGTGGATTCTATGGCATGTATGTTGAATCAGCATGTTGGATGTGGATGTACTTCAATAGTAGAGTGTTTAACCAAGGACTGAGGTCCATGATTCATTTCCTTGCACTGCCACTCCAAACTGCCCAACTACTTAACAAAACAGTGTGTCACTTTGCACTCCCACCAACATTATATGTAATCGTTTTCAGTATCTTCAACATTTGGTTGGATTTTAAACTGTAGTATTTTAATTGTTATATAGTGAGATATTACTGCTGTTTTAATGTATACTTTCTGAATAGTTCATACTACTTATTTTTTCATGCAGTTACTGGCCACTTGGTAACTAAAATGTATGTGCAAATCTTTTGTTCTTCACAAAGTTTTATTCCTTATCTCCCTATTACTGAGTTATGAAGCTTAAAATTATTTTAAACGTGTCTCTAGGCTATTGTACACACCTTGAGCATCATTTATGGAATCTTTTGTACAATAAGTCCTGGCATCATGGGCTGTTTTTCCAGGTTGAATTCAATTAATCAGACTGATTCAAGAAAAATGAGTCTTATTTGCTTCAGTATATTGTTGATAACTTTAGATAAGCTTATATTTCCTTGAGATGCTATAAACATATTATCATACACCAGCCAAATGAATTATATGCATAGCCAAATTCTTTAAAGTAATACATTTTTTATAAAATTGCCTAATGGTTTCCATTTAAAAAATTAAGATAGTAGCAAACTTTTTGGTTGAAACTTCTAGATCAGAAATGATCACATTCTTTATAAAAATGGAGAAAATTTTCTGTATTTTAAGCTATTTGCAATACATTATGATACCATCAAAGAAAGCCTGAACGGACTTCATATTAGTTAGAGAAAACTGAGGTAGACATAGGGCAATTTAGATCTGATAAGGAGCAGGCTATCAAGAAGAAGTAAGGGAACTGGAAGATGAGGACAAGAAACATTCCAGTCTTTCTTAAGCAGCCTTGGGGAAAATCAGCTTCAGGAATAAAGTATTATCAATATTGGTCATTAATATGCTTTTGCTAATAATATTTTTCAAGATAAAAACAATATCTTGAGTTGTGAAACAAATAATAGAGAAGTTCTACTCTATTACATCAGAAAAGTTTGTTCTAACTGTTGAGCTTCACAGTTAATTGTATTGCTACTCCAATTTTACCATTGAGATATTTTGTTATTATGGTGTAAGTGTGACCCTATGGATTAGGGGAAGCAGGTGGCCCTTCAACACAGATGAGTTTGTTATTCTTAGAAGAGAGCAGGGCTTTGTAGAATGATAGATTTGGAGGGTGGAAACAATGATGGGTGCTGAAATCTGGGAACAGTGTAGGATGGGGGGGCTGTCGATGGAAGCAAGTAGGACAGTTTAAGAAACTGAGTCAAACGGAGTCTTTAACAGCTCTGAGCCTCACAGCTACAGCTGCTTACATGAGTGTGCATGCACAGAAGTTCTAGCCTCAGCTACAGCTGCTTACATGAGTGTGCACGCATAGCAATTCTAGGGCATGATTTCAAAGCATGGCAACATAATGTGAGCCATTTACTGATACTTTCCACATTTTACTGATAAGGATTCACACCACACACTGATACATAAC
Organism: Sigmodon hispidus; assembly: GCA_004025045.1. Lineage (NCBI taxonomy): Eukaryota > Metazoa > Chordata > Mammalia > Rodentia > Cricetidae > Sigmodon > Sigmodon hispidus. Next base: position 55,044 of record PVIH01004536.1, read on the forward strand.
TGGTGTTCAGATGACATATGACCTTTGGAGAGGACTAGGTAGCAGTGTTAGTGACGATCATTCTGTGAGTATCTCAAAGTCTCAGCAGAAAACGGATTTCTGCTCATTACGGAAATGAGCCCATATAAGTGGAAACTTCTTAAGCAGCAAGCATCCAATGGTGAGACCCTAAGTGGGCAGTCAGGGAGCACTTAGACTGGATAAGCATGCCACTCTAATTCAGGAAGAAACAGTGACAAATGCAGGATAACAAATGATCCATAACACTAAAATCTATAAGTTCACATATGTATGTATGTATGCATACACATATATTAAATTACCACCAACTATCATATCACAAGGTAGATATTTAAAACAAACATTTGACAATGAAACCACTGCAAATCCATAATTAATTGTAAACATTTCAAGAAAAGGTTTTACCAGCTGACTCAGGGCTTGATCCTGGCAGCCAGATGGACTGAGGGTCAATAATCCAGAAGCAATGAGACAGCGGTTATCCAGACAGTAAAACAAGTCCCTGGGAGCAATTCCTGTCCAACATGCCAGAAAGCCATTTGACCACAATGCTCTAAAATGGATTTCGAAGGTAAGTTTCAGTGCTTCGCAGCTGCCGCGACCTCACATTTTGTATACTACACACATGCGAAGGAGAAATAACTGACAACAAAAAGTCTTTGTTCAAATGCATGTAACTGCAGAAAGGAGGAAGCCACTGATGTCACTGCAGGTGAGGACTGCTGAGAGAACATCCTCGCTCAAAGAGAACCTGACTGAGGATAAAAACACCAATTGTGCCGAAATTTTGATACAAATTGAAATGGGCCAGACCAGTAAAAATTGGGGAGGGGGGCCTAAACACTCTGGTTTAAGGTCTAAGAACACTTTCTGTGTCACAGTAAACACTCACGTGAAACCCAGTGTAATTGCTGAATAAGGAGATGGAATTATTGAAGAGACAAACTTCTGTGGCTAAAGAACTATTCTTTATTAGGGAAGAAAACTTTGAAGAATCTCTTTGTCTTGCAAAATATTGGGAAAAATATATTAATCTAAGATATTAATCTTACAAGAATTTCCAGAGCACATACCTAAAAGTGAGTTTCATTGTTTTTGTGACCTTTGTAGAAGGGTGAAATTCGTATCTCTTCCATTCCCATTGTAAAGATGTTTATTTTACATCATGGCTGAAGTTTCCCCTCCCTCTTTTCCTCCCTGTCTCTTGTCCCCACCCCCCTCTGTCCCTACTGCCCCAATCCACTCCTCCCCCATTTCTGTTTAGGAAAGGGCGGGACTCCCATGGGTATCAACAAAACATGGCATATCAGGTTGCTGTAAGACTAAGCACCACCCCATGTATTAAGGCTGGGCAAGGTGACCCAGTGTGAGGAGTAAGGTCCAAAGGCCAGTAAAAGAGTCAGGGTCAGACACCGTTCCCACAAGAGGACCAAGCTACACAACTGTAACAAGTCCCTTGCAGGCTTCCTGGCTGTCAGTTCAGTTTCTGTGAGACCCTGTGAGCCCAGGTTAGTTGACTGTGTGTTTTCCTGTAGTGTCCCTGACCCCTTTGCCCTCCCCTCCCATCCTCTGCAGGATTCCCTAACTCCACCTACTGATTGGCTGTAGGTCTGCATCTGTTTCCATCAGTTCATGACAGGGTACACATGCTTGGTTTTTCTTCTCCTTAATGTCTGCAAAGCCTCATTTTTCTATACTGGATCCTGTAAACCTTAGGATATAACAAGGCTCACTCCCTTTTACATGTTTTGTCTAGGTGACTCATAATTCATACCATTGAAATTTGTATGACCTTTAATACCTGATGACCCCTAAATCATTAGCTCTGGTCTTGACACATTTCCAATCTCTATGTTCATCTACTATAGCCTTATTTTTTTTCTCTCTTAGCCCATAAATTCAGTTTATTACTTACCACATTGGCTTGTTTTATCTGCAATAAAATTCAAACTCTAGACCCTTACTGTGATGGTTGAATGAGAATGGTCCGCACAGGCTCATATATTTGAACACTTGGTTCCCAGCTGGTGGTCTGTTTGGGTACAATGAATAGGTTTGGCTTTGTTGGAGAAGGTGTGGCCTTGCCTTGTTGGAGACTTGTATCATTGGAGGGTGGTTCTGAGGTCTCTCTCTGTCTCTTCTGTCTTTGTCTCCCCTCACCGACCCTATGCACACATGTACCGTCTTTGTTCCTGCCTTTGGATCAGGATGTGAACTCTAGTCCATGTCTGCCTGCCTATCCCCAGCTATGATGATCAGAAACTGTCTGAAACTGATGAAATGTTTTCTTTTATAGGAGTTGACTTGGTCATAGTGTGTCTTCACAGCAATATAACAGTAACTATGATACTCATTTTCAAAGTTCCAGATAATCTTGTTCCTTTTTAAATTCTTCAACCAAGTCTTTAACCACTTCCTTAGTTATGCTGTCTGCTCCATGGTTCTTTAGCATGTCTCCTTGTAGAGGACATGTTCCCTCCATCAAGAGTTCTCTTTGGATGACAAGTCCTGGCTTAGATTAGTACCTTTAATACCAGCTTCTCAGGGAGACTTTCCCAGAACACGCAGCTTGTAGTGGTTGCTGTCTATGACAGCAGATGAAGATAAAGTGGAGAGCTGTGAGGCTATTACTAGAGTCCAAGGAAGACATAATAAGCATCTTAACCAGGATAACAGAGAAGACAAAGGCACATTTTGGATGCAGGTTCAACAGAAAATTTGAGAGAAATACAAAGAAAATACAAGAATCAAGGTTGATTTTCAGTTTGATGAATTAGGCAATTAGGCAAACCAAAGTCTGGTTACTAAATGAGACAGTTAGGGTAGAGTTCAAAGTTCAGTCTTGTAGATGACAGACTGACCTCAGAGAAAGCCTGGCATAAGGAATAACTCAGAAATAGAAAAGGAAATGGGTAAAGCATATGGTGAAAATGACAAATTGATCTAAGGAGGAAAACAGAAAAGCAGAAATCTGAGTTTTAGTTAACAAAGACAACTGGAGATTGGATAGAAAAAAGGGCTAAGACTGCTAGAAAAACAGATGATATTGTCTGAATTTTGCTGGAAGGCAGAATATGAAAAAAATTCACTAGACTTAGCAAAACAGAAATATTGGTGATGTTAACAAAAGCGAGCAGCTTTGTTAGAGTGTTATGGTAAGTTACAGTTGGAAGGGCATGATGGACAAAACAACATCCCCCGCCCCAGCCTTTTTTCTTAAGGAGAAAGATAGTGGATTGGATGGTATTGTGTTGCAATTTCCCCCAAGACAAAAACCTTCCATCCTTGCAGGGAAGCTCATAAAGCTTAGAAATAACAACGTAAAGGCTTTAGGAAGTTCCTGAAACTGACCAGGTATACTAGTTTCCTTCCCCAGCACACAAAACTCTAGGGACTGCTGATATGCTCTTTTAGACAAGCAGAGTTGATAGAGGACTTCCAGAGTACTTGAGCCACTGAGAACAGGCAGAAGCTAGCCTCACTGCTTGCAAAAAGCTCAGACTGATCGAGCTAACATGCTTAGGTACTCTCTATTTAGTCAAGATGCATGTAAAGTATGCATGTCAGGTTTTTTTTTTGTTGTTGTTATTCACTTGACTTTGAGCCATGTCTCTTCCTTACCTATATTCCTGTATGTAACCCCAATCAAACTCATTGGTTCACCAAGTTGGTAGTATCCCTACTTCAGTCTGACAACCATTGTTAGTTCCCTATCTGTGGTAACAGACTTTTGTTCATGAGTCCCTAGGAATATTGTCACACACAGACAGATGGCTTTGCATGTCTACTTGATGAAAAAAATGATAAGCTACTGAGCTAGTAAGTGGTAGAATTACTTGACAACAGATATCTCCAATTGTCAGGAAAAGCTTTATTTATTATAGCCAGGACAGAGTATCACTATATGAAAAGAGTCAAATCTGAATCATGTGCCACATAGATAATCAAAATCACTTCCTCTAAATACTCACTAAAGAATTTGACAAGCATACCAGTTATTAGGTGGTACCAAAACAACAAAGCCAAAACCACACACACACATATACTCAGACATAACACTATGTAAAATGCAATGTAATAAACATTATTTTTGGTATATGGTATTTGGTACCATATTGCTATTTTCTTATATTAACTTTGTAAAATAAATAATTTTTTAAAAAATGCATCACAAAAGGGAAAAGTGTGGGGCATGGCAATAAATAGTAATTTTTGAGAGCAGAGTAGTTAGGCAAACATGACTGAGGTACATGCTAGCTATTGATCATGTTATTACCTACAGAATAATACAGAGCTAGAAAGCAATTAGTTGGCTCTTACTGTAGTTACCTTTTTAAAGAAATCATCTTAGTTTATTTCGAGAGTGTCCTTTATATTGTAGAGTCTACAGAGAAATATTTTAACCTAATCTCTATTAAAAGCAAAGGCACACATTGATAACAAACACTGAAAGTATGATCTTATAGCTTTCTTCTTACCTGTTCTTTAGGGTCAATGGAGTAAAATTAGTGTGAACAATTTTTGATATATATGTAATTAGATCCACAAAAGAGCAATATAAATATTAAATCATTTATGTTTATATCTGTTAATTATCTGAAATGTACAAATAATATTCATAAAGAAACAAAGTGACATTTATTCAGTATATATATTCTACTTCATATTACATCTATAATATAGAACAATGTATATAACGGATAGTTAAGTAAAAATGAGATTAGAGGATAAATAGGCAGAGGAAAAGAGTAGAAAGGCAAATGTGACATGTGTAGACTCTTCCCCGTGCAAGGTAGAAAAAAAGAAAAGAAATAAAAAGAGAAACAAAGTATAAGGCAACAAACAGGATGGGGCGGGTCACAGAGCTTAGTCCTAATACACTGAACTAGGTGATGGGGCCAGGTGTATTCAGGTGACTGCAGACTTGGTGCTAAGCCTTTCAGAAGCAAAGTCTGACCTATATAAAATTCCTTACTGAAAAAATAATGTGTGTGTGTGTGTGTTTTTACTTGACTAAAAGGTAAGATATTATAATAACTCTTACACACAAAAGCTTTTGATTAAAATTTGAAAGCTAGATGTGAGGCCCCAAACCTGCTGTCCTAGTTACTCAGTAAGCTGAGGCTGGAGGACTGATTGAGCAAATGAGTTCAAGGCTATCCCAGACAACACAGACATGATATTCCACACAAGAGCAAAACAAAAACAAACCAAAAAGGAAACTAAAGCACTGCTGACCCTCTCCCTCCTGACTTTCTGTTTTAGTACACAGAACATAATCCCGGAGCTCTCACAATTTATTTCATATACAAAGCTCACGTACTTCCCTCAAGTGCTTTCTCCCCTGGGGATGCTGCCATGAGTGCCTTCTCCTTTAAAACTATGGACATTCCTAATAGCAGCTCTAAAACACTGCTCTGTGGACAGTCCTGTGGCAGTAACACACTTCTCTGAGACTTCACTGAAAGAGAGTTTGTTAGTGTCTCTGTGTATCTATGGACACACTGTTTTAGTTTCAGGCATGCTAAATTTCATTCCATTTTGCCCCATTAAGAAATTGTGTCCTTTCTTCTCTAGTTTCATGTTTGCTGTTTTCTTATCAGCAGATCTCCCTCTTCTTAATCTACACAACACTTCGTTTTGTTCTTTAACTCTTAGCTTGGAGTTCACCTTCTCCCAAAAACTCCTTTATCTTAAACATCATGAGAAACCCTAAAATGGAATTCTGTTTACAGTTCTTGAGTTCTTCCCTCATGCTAGACTAGATGTCTATTCTTTTCAAGCTGAGTTTTCCTTCTGCAAAAGTTAGCTTAAATGCTAACAATCTCTATGAAGCCCTCTTCAAATCTTTATCATGTACAATAGTTTATTTAAACTCTGAACATACCATTTACTCAATACTCTGTGGATGACAGTACTGTATGTTTGGACTTACTAGGTGATATAATACAGAAGGAATCAGAAAAATGTACTCCTATTTAGCACACAGTAGGGATTCTTAGCCATCAGCTTGCTCAGTGAACTGCTGCCTACAATCAGTCCTACAGTGGAAGCTGCTGTAAGAACCAGAACACCTCTTATGTTAAGCAAGGGTTAATTCTAGGAAGACCTTCAGCATGACAGGTGCTTCCAGTGACCACAGTTATAAGTAACATGAATCCCCCAAGACAAAGACTGCCTCATAAAAAGTGCTGTAGTAGCTATATAAAGTCATAAATAAAATAGTATATTATACAAAAGTTCTGGCAGTGATCTGGTAATAGATGTTGACTGAATTGATTATTCACTGACAGTACTCAACAGAGTCCTGCAAATGCATCAACTGGGTAATGAACAGCTATTAAGTTTATTGATTTTCTGATTTCCATTGATACCTAATAGGTTGAAGCTACACATCAATATTTGTGTTAGTAATACCCAAGAGCTCACAATTCTGACAAATGAAAACCTCAAAAGTCTAAACAGTATAAATGAAGGAAAATTTAAAGGCCAAACCTCAGAAATGAAATGAAATAGCATGCACAAAAATCTGATAAACTTAATAATTCAGCAAAGACAGCACTGATTACCTCTTTCTCTAACAAACTTTTTTGTTTCATACCATTTCCTTCCATAGTCAAGATTATTTTGTTTACATACTGTTGAGCTACCACCCAGATGAACTTACATACACTCAGTACTTATAGAGACCCCTGAGAGGTCTATTGCTTTATTCATTATTCACTTGAATAACTGAAGCTCAGTGAGGTTAGATGATACAACCAACCTTATTCAACCAGTACACAGAAAGACCAGTATGGGAACTGAGGTCTTTTAAAAAGTCATAAAAAATCATTTCATCCTTCTACCATTTCCATTTTCATTGTATATTAGCTTACATTCTTTAACCACATTATTATGCATTTTGTAGTATATATTCTATTTTGTGTTTTGCCTTTTCATCCATATTTAATAAAATGTTTCTCCCATGAGCCAATTCTTGTATTTGTTCATTTGAAATACTCTTTGCTGACACGCTTACATGAGATTCCTCAAAGTCCTTAGCTGCTATATAATTGTATTGAACCACCTTATGGAGCTTTTTGCTCTTGATAGATTTTACAGAGGCCTATCCATTCCCCTTAATTCTCGAATTACATTTATTTGTTTATTTGTGTGCATGTGTGTAGCCATGCTGAGTCATGAGAAGCTAGTGAAAGTCAGAGAACACTTTTTGGAGTTAGTTTTCTCTCTTTTCCGTGTAGGTACTTGGGTTAGAACTCAGGCCCTCGAGCTTAGTAATGAGCACATTTATCTGCTGAGAAATTTCACCCTTGTCATCATTAACTAAGTTAATTATTATTGCACAAAGGGTCTCCACTGATGGCCTTACCATAGTTGCAAGTAAGTACCAAACTATGAGCAGGCCTCTGAGTAAGGTTCAGAAGCTGTGAGAATTCCATGTGCCAGGCTATGCTGTTCATGCATGCAGGCTCTTTAACACCTTCAGTAAAGAATACTCGCTACTTACTTGACTTGCTCCGGGTCCCTGTGGGAACAGGGGATACATTCTCAAAGCTCAGGCTGAATCAGTGACCACTTTCAATGTCCCTGGTACATTCTTATTTATTATCAACAAGGTCTACCACAGTGGTCCCAGTATCAGCTAAGTACTTGTTAAAAACAAATATACTGTTTTGCATCCCAGACTCCTGAATCGGAAACTTCAAACTCCATGATTCTGAGAATTAATGGTCTATCCTGAGTAAGAAAAACCCAATCTCCCAAGTATGAGACAAATAAAAAAAAAAAATCAAGGTTAATGCTTATTTAGAGAAAGGATAACAATTTATACCTGCACCTCTCTATATATTATCAGAGATATAACATTACTATTTAATATGCAGGGCAACGAAGCTAGGTAAAATGAATATGGTTGGTACAGATGTCACAAAAGGTCAGAAAATTTCCAAAATTCTTTTATGTATTATTTTATAGATAAAATAATGGGTACATCTATACACATTATTAGAACTACTTTCTGGTGTTGATCTGAGTCAGAGGTAAGCAAACATTTTCGGCAAAGGGCAAGACAGTAACTGGTTCAGGCTGTGTAAGGCACAAATTCTGTTGTGACCACTTGATTCTGTAGTACAAAAGTGACCCTATACACTATAATCAAAGGAGTGTGATTTTATTCCAACACTTTATTTTTTAAAACAACGCTGTGGGACAAATATGACCAAGTGGCAGTAGCTTGCCGATCCTTAACTTAAGCAGCCATCAAAACACATTTCTATTACCTGTACCTCCTGAGTGACTGGGGGCAGTGTGTACAAAGGCAGGAGCCAAACGTTGCATGAATAATTCACAAAGACATTGCTTTCTGTGAAGAAAATACATGTACTATATACTATGATAAATTAAGATTCTGTGTATATTGCTGAAGGCATTCACAGAATTAAATTTTAAAGAGAATCTTTCGCAGAGAAAGATTATAAAATGCCCGTTTATGCTTAAGTTGGTGATATGTATTTAATAAGTATTCACTAAATATCTGTTGACTTAATGACTACTGAGCTTTGTGAAAATGGAAATATTTTTAGTCATCTATCATTTGGAATCAAGTTTAGTGAGGAATGTAGCTCAGTGGTAAAGTGCTTGCCTTGCATGCACGAGGCCCTGAATTTAATCTCTGATATAAAAAATAAAATTACTAAATTTACTCTTTTTTTTTTTTTAAAGAAAATACACACACACACAGAGTTAAAGACAAAAAAACAAACAAACAATACATGCCTGAAGTACATAAACTGTGTTAGAACCCTGGTTCTAGTACAAATGTAATTATTGGAAAATTATTCTCTTTTCCAAGTCTCGGTTTCCTCATCTGCAAAATGCCATTTACTTTTGAATGTTCTTTGAGTACAAAAAGAAAACAAGAGAATACAGATGAGGTACAGCTCTTGTAGCTTGACAGGTCTGTCACTCAGCTCTGCTGTTTGCTAAGCAGTTATCAAGAATACAAACAATTTCTTTACAGGTGAAAATACTACAATACTGAAGCTACTAAACAATTACAAAATTTTAGTGCTTAAATCAAGACATCTACTCCACCCTTATTTTTTTCAATCAATCTCAAGTGTGATTTGTTCTTTCTAGTCTTGAATCTTGAGACTTTTCATTTTTAGTTTCTTGGGACATACTAAACATCTATTTAGTATAGTTGAACATGAATACCCTATTTAACAAATACTATCCAGTTATTCCTAATAAAATATCAAATAGTAAATAAAACATAGAATAATCCTATCCATGAACACACAAAATAACAGCTTCATCAATCTCCCACCAAGACATTGGGTTTTTTTTTTTATTTTTTTGTTTGTTTTTTGTCTGTATAGGATACTAGTACAAAAGTACTTGGGACAATTTTAAAAATTAAATAAAAATAATTAAGTTTTCAAACATCATTTTGAAAGAAGTTGAGGCAGTGAAATAGATTTTCTTATTTAAAAGTCATAGCACTATTTTCATTGTAACTCAATAACAGTTTCTCAATAATTCCCTTTAATTTTTTTTCTGACAGGAGAGGTTCATTAATTTTTTTTGATAAGATATTCGCTTTAGTATAACTATCTCAATCTTCTGCAATTAGAAACTCAACATGATTATCTTTCAGAAGGTTAATAAGATATCAATCTTTCTCCTTATTTTGCTATCAAATCATCTTAAACTTTTTTATCTAATAAAATTATATTAAAGTGACAAGAACTTACTTATAGTTGTGCTGAAATATATAATTATTTAAAGGAAAATTAAAGTTTCACTACAGATTGATTACTTAAGAATAATTTCTTATATAACACAAGTAGATATATCTTAGATGTCATATCTATTATATTGTTATATAATGTGAAATACTTATCTCTTGTCAGTTTATTTCTTCTAAAATTTGAAAATACATTGGCATATAAAGCATTGTATAACTATTTCATATTGCTTTATACATTTTCCCTAATTTTGTCCACATTCTTTTCTCTGTGAAATGTCAATGAAAAGATTAAGTCTACATATATAGAGATCATAGTGGATGCCAGATGTTGGGAGAGTCTCTTGGGGCCAGGGATTCCACACCAGGTGGTTGAATAGTCTAATGAAGCCACACATGCTCATGAGGGACACAGAGGGTGGGCTTGGAGGGGCCTGCTCTCATCTGGTCATTTAGGAAAATATACAAAAAGATTTGAAATCAAAGTCAAAATGAAATGACTCAATGCTTTCTTATTTATAGAGAATGTTTTCTGCTAAAAGTTTTAAAAATTCACCTGAATTAAAAGTAAAGAAAATCTTTTCCATATTCTTAAGTGAGAAGATGACATCAAATCTATCTCCAATTCCTCTAACAAGTGATAGAAATGACAATAATCAACTTTGGAAAAGAAGGATTAAAATACAAGTTAGGAACTTATTATGCTTGTTATGCTGAAAGATTTACAAATGTAAGTTCAGTTGACTGCTTTGACAACAAACCTTAGTAAATGGACTAGCCATAAGTCTGACCTTAGGCAATAACTAATGAACCTGAGAGCATTTTAATATATTTTCTTATCACCAAGTGAGGCACTTTAAGTTATTATAGTCAGGCTGCATGACCTCATACAATTGAATCATGCTAGAGGCAACTAGGCTAATGCCTTTGATAGCAATTAGATAAAGGCAGGATGCTAACTTGTACTTTAAGAAGTGTTAAACAGAGGGACTCAACTCCCGGTTTAACATAGTTACAAATAACCTACATATATAACAGCAGAGGTTAATATGGCAATGGCCTCTTTCACCTGTCAAAAGAAAATTAATTTTGTTTTATTTTAAAAATTATTAGGTTATTTTATTTTTATAAAGGACACTTTGCTAGTTTCTAAAAACATCATGATATACTCCAATATCAGAGCAGCTCACTTTAATGTTTATAATTTCCAATATTCTTAGCATTATTTGAACAACATCCTCTTGTCATTTAGAGAGTCATTTATCTGAGTTGAACATGGCAGGGCACAACAGTGAGATCAAATGATAGAACAGTACCATAAAATAATGTGATGTAGATACTAAAATCTATGATGTCACTGACTGTAATGCACAATTTTAAGTATCGAGTATAAGAAATACATAATTCTAAGATAAGTAGCTGTTAATTAAACTATTTCCATAATACTCTTATTCAAATTTTATGGTTATTAAAGTAACTCTCCTTTCAAACTTAAATTTGTTATTACATATCAATCTTGCATAGATATAAAGACACAGATAAGAGAAGCAATTGGTTAGAGCATTTCTAAAACTTCCTCACATCAAATAATGATTCTTTCTAGTCTTTAACTTATGGCTGTTGGTGTCCGCATCTTTGTTCATAATAACATTCTGTCATTAGAAGTATTTGTGAAACTTCAAATTGCACTACACAATAGGTGGGTGTACACAAAAAGACAAATCACAATCATAGTCCATAGATGTATATAATTATAAAAGCATTAAACTTATTTCATAAACAGGTACAATCATTATATAGCAATGAAAATAAAACTTTAAAAAATAGTATTTTTAAGGCATCATTGCATTAGGGCATCCCTAGCCCCTCTCTTCCCTGCCCTGCCCTGCCCTGCACTGCCCATGTTTTGACAATAATTTAGTACATTTTATGCAGGTTTATTATTTTTTTTTGTAAAGATGGGGTTTCATGTGGAAGAACCTTCCCTGGAATCTGCTATGCAGCCTGGGATGAGCTCGAGTTCCTGATTTTGCTGCCAGCTCTGGAGTGCTGAGTTTACGAGGTGGTGGCCAAATAGAAGTTTCATGCTACTGAATAGTGTTCATAGTACTACAGGAGAAGAGACATAATCATCAATACCACCCATCCACTGAACTTGTGGTCTAGAAAAAAGAAAGATATACTGGTGCAACAGTGGCACAAATATTATGGGAGTAACTAACCACGTTCTGATTGAATTCCAGCCCATCCCATGAGCTGGAACCCGTATCTGTCTGATACTACTAAAGAGGCCTCAAACGAGAGTAGATAAGCTACGTGTTTCAGGAACATAGTTATAAAACTCCTAATGCCCCACAGATCAGAGCACACTGGTCAACACATTAGAGAAGCTTCTTCTTGCAGCAGATCACAACTAACAAGGGGCTCATGACTAGACAATGTGCTGAGTGGGATGTCCTTATCAAACCCCTCCCCTCAATGCTCAGGGATCCATGTGAAAGAGCAGAGACTTTAACAGCCAGAAGTGGTAAATAACTCCAAGAAAGAGCAGCTTACAGATGCAAAAGGATTGATACACATACGAACTCATAGAAACTGTGACAACATGCACAAGATCTACACAAGTTTAAACCAGACAAGAATCCCAGCACTGAGAAAGGAAAGTAGACACAGAGTTGTACCCCCCAACTATAACCTATTTACAATTACAACCTGTTGGGAAAGAGAAAACCAGTTTTCTTTAGTGTCACTGGTGTATCAGAGTCAACATAAAACAGACTTTTGTTTGCTTGTTATGCAGAATTTTGGTTTTGGTTTGTCATTTTTTTGTCTTGCTTTTTTTTTTTTTTAATTTGATTTTCTTTCTTTTTTTTGAGAGAAATAGAGAGACAACATGAATATGATGAGTAGAGAGATGGTGAGGATTTGAGACAAGCTGCAGGGGGGGGAAGAATATGATCAAAATATATTATATGAAAAATTATATACAAATTATAAAAAACAAAATTATACAATTAAATGTTCAAATCATCAGTGACGGGTTGGTTATTAAAAGAAGGAAATCAGTTTTCTTCAGAAGTGTGGCTCCCTGACAGGTCATGGCACTCCAATGGAAGGGACCATCTCTATCCAAGAGTGTATGGGCAGCAGAAATTGGTCTTGATGTGTTAAATACAAACTCTTGGGTGTGCAGGGAAGGAGGCTGGATAAAGGAAGAGTTGAGGAAGGGGTTGAATCTAAGTAAAATATACCGTAAAAAATTCTTAAGGAAGAAATAAAAATAAGAAAAAAGAAAAATTATTAAGTTCATAATATATCCATTTTTTTTTTTTGAGACAAGGTTTCTTTTTGTACTTTTGGAGCCAGTCCTGGAACTTGCTCTGTTTACCAGGCTGGCCTCGAACTCACAGAGATTGGCCAGTCTCTTCCTCCCTAGTGCTGGGATTAATGCTGTGCACCACCACTGCCTGGCTCAGAGGTATTCATTCCTAATTGTGTGATAAATCACACTAGTTAGAGTTCTTTCCAAGCATTTATTTATGCAAAAGAGCATCAGGTAACTGCAATAGACAACCAGGTAACCATAGACAGCTTTAGAACACATGTAAGTTTGGAGGTCAAATTCCTCTATAAGAAAAGTTGCGAGGCATTAAAAATCTAGACATGTTAAAAATTACTCTCAGGTTATCTTGATGCAAGTCATTTTTGGAAACACTGGTCAGTGTCAGAGTGGGTTGCTGTGGGAGCCTAGATATAGATCCAATTGCTATGTATGCTACATAATTGCACCGTAGAGAAGCAAAGCAAAACAAACACACAAGAAAAACAACAAAAAGAGAACTGGAAATATAAAGTCAGAATGAGAATTTTCATGTTCCAGCTCTCCTACTTAGGATCTGTAGGATCTTGAGTAAATCACTTAGCTTGCCCAGTTTATATAAAACAAGAACATTACATATTCACAGGGCTATTGGGAGGGTGTAATTATATAACACAGCTAGGTATTAATTTTAGCCAAGGAAGTTGGAATAAACAACAAAACCGAACAGTTCTTTCTCTCTCCCCTGCTACCATCTACTATATATGTTTACCCCAGGATTGGTCATATTGACAGATTTGAAAAATGTAAGCAATTTCTTCAAGACATTCCCCAATTCTCTGGCCTACAAGTAATCTTCCCCTTTTCACAAGCAGTCTACCTGCATTTTGTTACTAAAGCTTATTTCTAGATTGTTTCACACATTATGCAGATCGCTTATTTTTCTAATGGTCACATATATATGTATATGTTTTTTAAAGAAAAAGGAGCTTGTCTAATTTATCTTCATACTACTAGCATTTAACATGGTGTCAGCAACAGATAGGAGGTTTTGCTAACAGGATATGAATGAAAAAATCAAGGCAGGTATCATGTTTCCACACTGACCTCCCTTTTTGAACAACCATTAACTAAAAGAGGTCACTACAGCTCAATCAACACTAAAAGTCAGACAGGAGACATCAGACTGTGATTTATCAATTAGTGATTAGGTCAACTAACGGTGACTTGAAGGCTGAGGTAGGAAAGAACCTTAAAAGAGTAGTACTTTGGCATTTTCTTGTCTGAAAATACTGGTAATGGCTCTGGGGAAGAAACAAGTACATTTCGCTGCCTGGCATAAATCCCAGAGAAATGATGAGCAGGGTGGTTGCTACACAGTTAAGCCTGACAATAAGACAAGACTATTTTCTTTGATGTTTATAAATAGGCATTTCTGACTAAATTCTTTTAATATTCTATAAATATTAAAATATATGGTATAGCCCTCATATTTACTAAGAAAGTTTTTCTCATTGAAACAAGAATGTTTTCCTAATACTCTTTCTGATGTGTAAATCACAAGTATTTAGAAATAGATTTTGAGATGACATATCCACTAATTTTAAATGTGTGGTCAGAAAGCTTATTGGCAGATGTGAGGGGAAAACACACATGCATGAAGCCCGAATGCTAGAGCTGAACAGAGGAGTTTCTGAATGAATATGTAGCCTGGGCTTCCAATCCACAGGAAGATACTTTATCAGAAACACAACTAGTTGGAAAAGAACCTTGAAGACTTGGAGGTGCGTTACATTTGTTAAATTTTTGGTAGGACATTTAGTCCCATATAAAAAATTAAGATAAATAAAAGCAACTTGAGAATTTGTATTTTTTACTTTATAATTTAACAAATACATTTTGTTTTACCTGAGTCTAAAATTAGAACCTTTAAATTTTATATTAAAACTATGGCAAATATTCACTCAAGTTTTTGATATACTTTCTACCATTTTTATGTTTCAGGTTTTCCACAATCATGTCTATTTCTTTATCTATATTCCTGATTATAATAAGTAATTTTAAAAATATTATTTAAAACATTATTTAGGGTGTTTAAAAATAATTTTGGAGTCAAGTATGGAATATTTTGTCGAAAAATTTGTATATTCATAGAGCATAAAATATACCCTGCCAAAACATTGCCTGAAGAGATTATGATGTATACATATTCAAGACTAGTGTATACAGCTTAATCATATTTTTTATATTTTAGTTTACTTTTGCATTTTGCAGTCCAGCAAATTGTTGCAAAATAAATGTAGATTTCACTCCATGTTTTGAAAATTCTATATTCTAATGGTTTGCTGTTTTCATTTAAAAATGGTAGTGAAATTTCCTTAATAGCCAATAGCACCTTTCTTGTCTGTTCTCACTCATTCTCTCTGCCCACGTGGGCCTTACTTCTAAGCCCATTGAAAATGGTGTTTTCCGAGCATGTGCCACATGACTTGTTCATATAAATGGAGCAAATTAAACTGTCTCCACACATATCCTACCACATTTGTAGTCCTGATTTCTCTCTTTAGCACGTGGCCAAGACACCGTATTATCTGCCTGCAGAGGTTGACCTCAGGATATTAGATTCTGCCACACAGCTCTCTGGTACTAAACCGAGGGGAAACACTTAATCACCCCTGCCTTTTCAGGAAAAAATCAACTTTAAATTTGCCATGATGAAAAATCAATAAACCAGTAATTGCTTGGCTTATCATTGCATGGAAGAACAAATTGGGAAGCGAAGCTTAGCGTCCACACAGATTTCAGTGAGACACATGGAGTTTCAGGATCACTAAACTAGAAAGGAAAAGGTCTCAGAGTGATAATTAAATCTACTCATGCTGATTTTCTGCCAAATTTATTTCCCAAGAGTATATAAAAATGTTTTACCGTTTACTAGCCAGGCATAACTAATCAAATCAACATTACACCAACATATATACAAGAAACAAAAAATGCAAATGCAAGACTATAGATACCAGATTAACACTGATAAAAGTGTTAATAAAATTACTTGGCATTTTCTTCTTCTAAAAATTGTTTTGCTCTATAAATATCCATTAATATTTTATCAGCTGGCATAATATCCCAACTACATTATAACATTTCCATTACTTTGAATAGTGAAAGTTTTGATTAAGCTATAAAATTTCATTTATTTAAAAATAAATCTCAAACTTGCACACTTTAAGTATTTTTATTTCCAGAAAAAAAAATTGTAGCTCATTTCACCTAGCTTCATTCTTCCCCAGTGTAAGTATATGCTGTTATGTATAAATCAGTCCATTATTCTACACATTTCACCTTATTCAAAGTAAGCTACCAGATCTGTTGTCTAAATTAGACTTCACATACAAAAACAGATCCATTGTCCAAAATAAAATGAGGACTATACATCATCCTTGAGACAAGGCAAATACACACCCCGAGAAAACATTACTGGAGATACTTGGCGTTTAAAAATGACTCCTGCTAATAGAGCTGCTTCCATTCAGCAGATCAGCATCGCTCTAATGGAAGCGCAACACAATTAGACTCAAACTCTTGCACGAAGAGGAGGAGGAGGAGCCTTGCTCTTTCTTTTGTTAAAAAATGATTTTATGTGTGTCCTTCAACTGGCTACTGGGAGTATGATAATTAAAACATTTAAAACAGCACAAGCCCCTCAGTCTCTAATCTGAAGCTCAGGTCAGCTGTCTGTAGATTCTAATTTGTCCTCCATTTGTATTCATGACAAGAAAATACTGAATATTTAACAGCGAACCAGCAGGAGGAGGTATTGTGGGCTTCGAGGTTAAATAATTTGATTTCTGTGCAGATTACATGTAACATCCAACAACTAATCTCACACCTGATTTGGCAATACAATTCCAGTAACAATGATGCAAGTGCACCATCACTCCAAAGTAAAGAAAGCTGAACTTCTCCTCACGGGCTGGGAAGCATAGCTTTTAAGTATTGCACCGCTCACCATACTTCTAAGGCCACCTTTTCAATACAAAAGCAAAAATAACTTACAAAGCACATCAATAGCTGCTGCGCTTTGATGGCACTAGGGGCTTCTTCTATGTCAGCTCACTAAACAGCACTGAGATTTGCAAACAAAACACAGGTCTGTCAAGGGGCCTGCATGATGTCTTGTGGTCCAGTCTCCTGCCTTCGGGCAGGAATACATTGAAACAGAAGCTCTGTTTTGATCCAAGATAAACTTCAATCTGTTGAAAAGTCCAAGGGCTCTTTTAAGAGAATGGACTGTCTCTTAAAAGTAAGAAGACAAGGGTAAAGCAGAAAACAGAGGAAAATAACACAACTTCCTCATAAGAGCACGAATTTGATTACAAATGTTCTAACAGACAGACAGACAGACAGACAGACACACACACACACACACACACACACACACACACACACACACACACGGTGGGGGGAGGAAGGGAGAGAGGGAGAGAAATGAAGAGAAAGGAGGAAAGGAGAAAGGAAAAAGGGAAGGAAGGGGAGATTAAAATGAAATAAAAAAACCCTGTAGCATGGAATGCATGCCCGGGATACTTCAAGGAGTTGAAGAATGTACTTGAACGAAGATTTGCATTATAAAGAGAAATTAGCTTACTATACATAATCAAGCCAAATCATGCAAAAATAAAAGTATATTTTATAATTTTAGAATTTTCCATTTTTTAAATTTATTTTCTAGCCAAAATCATCAACAGTTACATTAACTTGCTTTTCCCCACTGCTGACTGGTAGTTTTGTTTGCCATAATTATTGAACAAGTCTGAGGACAAAAATAATGATGAGGACATTCAAGCATTAAGTTACAGTACTCAAGGGTCTTGCTGGGCCTTCTCACCACACTGAGGAACTGAGGTGCCAGCTACCTCAGGAGGCTGGAGTGAGAGGGCTGGTTGAGCCAATGTGGTGAAACCTTGTTCCCTCCACCCCAAAGAAACAAAAGACACCCCTACTCTCTGAATTTTTAGAATTCCCTAGAGAATCATAATTTCCATTTTTAAATTACTACAGCAACCCATTTGTATTGGTCATAGAAAGTGGACATGTAAGCATGGTGGCTGCCTTCTCACAGCTGACACTCTACAGGAGCACACTGTCAATGTAACTGTTGGGAAGGGACACACAAAGCAGCACGACACTGGTCTAGACTTTCAAGCTTTACACATACTGTTTACATACAAACTTAAATTGAAAATCTACCATCTTGTTAGGGTTAGGGCTAGTGGATAGTAGATGATTGATTTTTGTTTCTTTAGTTTGGGATGGAGCAGTTCTGTGGGTCTCCTTTGTTTGCTCAGGGACCAGCAATTTTAATGTATCTAATATGATTCAATGGTACCAGCCAAGCATGTGATAGCTTTCATTCTATTGTATGATTTTTGTGTAAATCTTCAGTTGAGACCCTGTTCCTGATTTGCAAGAAGACTAGAAAGTCCTAAGTAAGTTTTGTAAACAAACAAAATACATTATTCCATTTTCTAGTAAGTATACAAAGTAGCAAGTCTCTTTATGGTAGTTTTTTTAAATATCTAAAAATTTTGTCTTTCCTTTCCACATGACCCACTCCTTTTCCACTCCCTTGCTTCTATATGCTTATACCTTCTAGTCCCAGTATTCTCCCATCCATTTTTATATCACATGGTTCAATGTTATTTTAGTGTGTGTGTGTGTCTCTGTGTATGCATTCACACACATTACATTATGCATATGCACTACCTTCATGTGAATCCTGGAGGTTGGACTTCTGTCACCCTAAGCACACTGACGTCATTCACTGGACCCTAATAGACAGGCCTGTAATGACAGATATTTCTGAGGTTAGCTATGTGCAGAGAGCAGGACACAGAGGGAACGTGAACACGGAGGAGAATCACCCCTTATAGCTTTATGACGATTAGACAGCAGGGAGAAGTGATGAGAGGCTTCATACTTCACATGACTTAAATACACTGGACGACGAGCACTCTATGGCAATGAAGGAAACTGGAAGAGCTTTTTATAAAGCTGAAGCCCAGGTAAATATAAATCACAGTACTTCCCTGATGTCCAGAAACCAGCTCACAAGAATAACGTTCAAGTCCATCTTCCTGAACTAGAACGCTAGGTTTCAACATCTACAGGCCAGTTCTATAAAGTTGGTGCTGTCCTTCTAAAATCTGTCTGAAAATTGTAAACCTGTTGTTGAATGTGAATGGTGGGCAGTTTCAAGGACTCCTTTCTCCCAAACTTTGCTGGGTTTCTTCTATGTAAATGCCTGTAACAGCACGCTTTAGAGTATGAGGATGAGAACTCTGCATGGTGATTTTATGAAAAAATTAAATCACATTTAAATGAACACTGGTAAAGCTTTTGCATATGCATGTGTCACAAATTTTAAAATAAATATCATATAAATGTTTACATAAAATATGAGATATGGTTTTATTCTAGTAAGCATTTATAATTTGCCTAACTTTTATGAGAGAAACTCCAACATAAAAACTAGAAACGCACCCCCCCAAAGCGAAGAGTCAGATGGCTCAGAAAGAAGGGTAAATGCCCCCAAACCTGACCATCTAAATTTGATCACTAGACATCACAGGCTGGAAGGAACAAAGCAGTCCCTATAAGTTGTCCCCCGACTCCAGCCCCAATACACTCTAGATACATAAGTGAAATAATAAACTAGGAAGAATTTTCTCATTCTTTCACCAGCCCTTTCAAGTTAATATTTTTTCACACATCCCTATTGGATTCTCTAAGTGAGAAAGAAAAGTCTGTAAAGCATTCATTACTTTCAGTACAGTAAACTATGGCAGACTGCTCATGTAGCATGCAGGAGGAAGCCTTGGGTTCCATCCTGAGCACTTCATGAAACTATCATTAAATTACTATCAAATACATAATCCTACTACTTAGGAGGTAGAGGCAGGAGAATCAGAAGTTCAATGTCATGCTCAGCTCTGTAAGAGGTTCTGGATCAGCCTGGGGTACATGACAACTTGTCTCAAAAAAACAACCCCCCCAAATGCATATTTGGTTGAGTTTCTGAAATTTGGAATTTCATAATTTTTAAAAGCTGTCTAGAATAATTTGTACTAATTAATAATATATTATGATTCTTCCAAAATAAGGGGTCTCGAGGGTCTTTCATTAGTATATATTCTTCATACTGTATGTAGAATTTAGATGTATCCAGATATACTAACAGGTGGGGAACTTTAACTTTTAAGTCAAAAATATCATTTCCTACTTGTATAATTTCGCCTATGCAATTTTGTACATTATAGAGAGTGCCAGTTCCAGAGATGAAGAAT
Organism: Sigmodon hispidus; assembly: GCA_004025045.1. NCBI lineage: Eukaryota > Metazoa > Chordata > Mammalia > Rodentia > Cricetidae > Sigmodon > Sigmodon hispidus. The sequence continues at coordinate 75,481 of PVIH01004536.1, forward strand.
AGAGCAAAATACATCTAAAAGAAATGTGAAGCTACTAGGTGATTGCCTCGCTTTCACTAACAACAAAACCACACTCTACTGAAAATAAATGAAAGCCTAAAGGAAGGATATGTAAGAGGGTTAATCATTCATGTTAAACTATCAGGAGCTCATTTCTGCTATTGATAAATGTATTCTATCACATGAATACAACGCATACTGTTTAGCACTGAAAAGCTTCTGTGGATGTTATCTATAACATTTTATAGGTTGTTCAGGGTACCTCTTGGGTTAAATAAACATGAGAAACACTGCCAAGTCACTCCTCTAGGCACTCCTCCTCCTTGGGCCCCTCCCGTCACCCCTAAACTAGAAGCTATCCCACGGCTTTAAGTGTCTGAACCATAGACTTTCTTTGAATTATCAATACTTGCAATTGTTTTTTTTTTTTTTTTTTTTTAAGATAGCACCTATTTTTTAGGAGCATTTTTACTAGTTGTTTGAGAGACTCTATTTTATAGAATGTGTTTTGATCATAGTCAGCCCTACAACTCTTTGGAGTACACACCCCCTTTCTAAAACCCATTTTGGAGTTCTCTGTTTTAGGACAATTGCACTGCCCCATATATTCTTGGATGTGTAGTCCTCCACTGGAATATGGTTAATTTACTAGGGGGATTCAACTTACAAAAAACTGACCTATTTGCCCCCAGGAACTAACATGGCTGGGAGTAGGACTGTGCCCAGCTTCCCTCTCCATGTTGGGATTTTGTCTGGCCTGGGCTTGTACAGGTCTGTGCATGGTGCTGTAATTGTCTTTTTATGTGCAGCTGTCTTGTTGAAGCCAGAAAAGTAGATAGACATTTCTCTAACGTAGGGGATGTGTTTCTGTTTTAATCAAGAACTAACTTGAAGAAGTTGGAACTATTGGACAATATCATCTTTCAAAATGAACAACCTGACAAATCATTTTGTGTGTGGAATTATTTCTCTTCAGATAATGAAACAAACATATAATAATGATTCATAGAAATTTAAAAATGACCTGATCAAAAGCCTTTGGCTCAGGAGGCTCAAGAAAAACACTATAGAGTTTAAACTTGTAGATTAGTGCTGAGCACAATCCTGGCACAGACGTTGTTTTCTGCAGTGAAGAGCAGCTAATGCAAAGACTTACAATTGGTCAAAATGTTGAGCATAAGTGACTACTGAGTGCTCAGCCTTAAATGGGACATCTATATCATGCCCGCCCCCAAAGCAGGGTGAACACTGGGAAAGAGGGGACAGAAAAACAAAGTAAAAGCTGGAGAACAGAAAGACTGCTGTGGAATATGGCCTTCTGGTCAGGAATGGCAGCGGCACAGGGACAAGAGCTACATACAATCAATCAACAGTCCAGTATAGAGCAGAGACTGAGCTCAGTGAGTTACAAACCAACAAAACAAGGACATGGGGGACATGGGGGGGGAGGATGTACACAGAGAGAATGTGAGGGAGCTGGGGTGGATATGATCAGAATACATTACACACCTCTATGAGTGAAACTGTCAAAGAGTGTATAAGAATTGTAATAATTATTCCAGGTATCTATTTTATTTTCCTTTTAAATTATTATTTATTATCCCTAGGAAAAAATCTAGTTTTTATAATATTTCCTGTTTGTGGTTTTCCCTTACTTCTCTCATTTCCTGTCCCCTCCCATTCAGATTCATTTCCTTTCTGTCTCATTGGAAAACAAACATGCTTCTGAGAAATAATAATAAAATAAAAAATAAGATAAAACAAAAACTAACATATTGGAATAGGACAAGACAAACCATCAGAAGGAAAAGAAGCCAAGAGAAGGCACAAGAAACAGACCCACTCATCCACACACCTAGGAATCCCGTAAAAATCCTAGATTGAAAGCTAAAATATCTATGTAGAAGGTCTGCAGCAGACCTGTGGGGCCCGACTGTGCTTATTGCTTCAGTCTCTGTGAGTTCTCATGTGCTTTTAACATGCTGATTTATAGGGTCTTGTTTTCTTGGTGTCCTCCTTCCCCTCTGGCACTCTCTCTGCCACCTCTTTCATAGGGTTCCCTGGACCCTGAGGGGAGGTGAGGAATTTGATGGAGACACCCCTTTTAGGGCTGAAGTGCTCCAAGGTGTCTCTGTTTCTCTCTCTCCTTTGGTTGTAATTCTTTCTATTTGTTTTTATTGGCTGCTGGAGGAAGCCTCTCTGATGATGGCTGAGCAAGGTACTAATTTAATAATGTAGCAGAATGACATTAGGAATTGCTACATTCTTTTAGTAAACCAGTAGTATTTAGTTCTGTCGTAGGTCTTGAGCTATTTAGTCTCAGGTTCTTGGTTGTCCAAGCAATGTTGGGATTGGGTTCCATCTTGTGGGGTGTGACTTAAGTAAATTAGATGCTGACTGGTTACTTCTACAAGCTTTGTGCCACCATTGCACTAGCATTTCTGGCAGGTGGGACACCACTGTAGATCAATGTACTTGTGGCTGGGTTGGTATTTATGTTTCTCTTCTAGTAGCATGCAGTATACCTTCCTGTATTAAAGATGCTGTGTTACATGTGTTACAGCATCTTTAATACAGGAAGGTTCTATGTAGGCTTTGTCTTGATAGCTCCATGTTCAATAATTTGTGTAGGTGTTGTCCTCATCAAAGGGGCCTTACTGTCAGTTTGTGCAGAGCAATCAATAGTCTTGACAACAGCCTGGGTTGTTTGAGGGTTCCTATGATACCCCTTTGGCCAACAACTCAACTAGATGTAATCTAATCTCCAGACTGGAAGCTTCATTTGATAAAGAGATGGCCAGATGGACTCTGTCTCTTTAGTTATTTGGCAATTTCAGTTAGATAGCCTTTACATATGCATGTGTTTTAGGAAGCCTCTACTGATTTGTTAGGTTTCACAGTGAACAAATAGCTGAGGTGCCTACTTAACACAACAATGCAGAGCTAGCCTCCATGTTCTCCTGGAGTCCATCAGTCCCTATTTGTTAGGCTGGCATACTCCATCCTCCTACCCTGAACTCTCCAGCCCAGGGGGCTTGGCAGCCCTTCCCAATATAACCCAACCCCAGCCGTTTGGATGCCCACTCTTGTTCGCACCTTTAGGCCTCCTAATCACTCCGCTTGATTCCCCACGCCCTTTCTCTTACCCTCATCCCTGAGTCTGCTGTGGACTCTCCCAGATGTCCCTGTCCTTGCCTCTGGCTTTGCTCTTCATGGATCTGTAATAAACCTCCTCCAACATAACTAGGACTAGTCATATTCCCTATTCCTTTTCTTTTTATTTTTTCCCCCATTCATTTGGTGCTTTTATACTACTGCTCAAATGGCCCTTAATATTAGCTATCTCTTCCTATATTCCCCCCTTGTCCCTATCTTCTGCCCCCACTTAATTCTTCCACTGCAGTCCTCTCCTCTCACGACCCCCAGCTAGCTATTCTTTATTTGCCTTTTCTAAGCCATCTGACCTGTAGTCTCTCACACCATACCTAACCTCTGAAGTTCAATGGATTGTAACGTGATTTTCATTGACCACCTCCAAGGACATGTGAACTCATATACACATATCCACACAAAGACAAATATTACTATACATAATTACAAATAGGAATAATCCTAATTTGTTAAAACTAAAAAAATAAAAATGAAAGTTTTAAAATATCTAATAGTTGTGAACTTCTGAGTACTTCTTAGTTTAAGAAAATCTTACCAATATAAATTTTATTGGGAAAAAATTACCCATGGTCATCCTTGTGATTAGATTTGTAGTGTTAGACCAAATTTTAGTTAACTTTATAGAGAGTTAGATTTTTGTATTAGATATCTACTTTTTAATGTGAAGAAATAATACAGCATACATTCTCCTACTTTTATACTAAAATTTTAGAATATTGTAAAGGTAAGTTTAACTAAAGTTTTGCAGAAAACTAAATAGAACTGACACTATAACTGCTGTTACCTGAGAAAATGAAAATCTCTACTTAGTGATGAGAAATTTCAAACAAATTTTCTTCCTAAGGTAAGATACATAGACATCAAGACCTGAGCTACTCAGAGGCAGCTGAAAGAATAAACAGCATTCTGCAGGCATAATTTGTCCTTACAGGTTATGATTTTGATTAAGTAATTTTGTTCCCATGATAGTATTTAACTGCTGCTTTAAAGACACAGAAAATTTTGGTAAATAAATGCATTTTATCCTGATATTGGAACAAAATCTGTATATGTGTACATATATATATATATATATACATATATATTCCTATAGATTCAGTAAGAGCAAGCAGACTTAAAGGAGAAAAACACCATTGAAAGGCGTCTTACTGCCCTCTTGGAAAGTAGAATTCCAGTCAGTCATCTCCAGATAACTTAGTTCACAAGTGAGATTGTCACATCTCTTTACTGTTGCCTCATGTCCTCTAGTCAGCCACTACTTCTTAAAATAAGTACAATGTCCACGACAGATAGTCAACAATAGTCATTTCTAGTTCCTTAATGTACTCTACAGCATGCATGCAAAATGTGTTAGAATTACCAAAAAAAGGAAATAACTGATTACATAAGAGTTTCAGACTACATTATTCCAGCTATATATATAGATGGTAAATAAGAATATCAAAATTTTCTTAATGGTGGGTTTAAAGAGATCACCTAAAGTTATATAGAATGAGAAGACACTAACCACTGTTTAAATTTTCTAAACTTTATGAATTTCTTTCCATGATTTTTTTTTTTTTGGCTCTTCCTATTTTACAATGTAAGCTCTTATGCAGGGGCATGGATTTTCTTTTTCAGGATCTATTCATATGGCACAAAACAGTACCTAGCATAGAGTGAACACTAGGTAAATATACACACACACATTTAAAATTTAAAGTTATTTTAGCGTGGGTGTGTCATGTGTGTGCAGTCATGAGTGTGATAGAGAGCATACAGAGGTCAGAGGGTAACTGTGGGGACTTGGTTCTGTTCTTCTACTGTCACATTAATTCCAGAAGCCAGAGCCAGGTTGACAGGCTTGTGCAGCTAGTACCTTTGCCCACTCAGCCATCTTGTGAATCCACAAGGTTTATTTTTAAATGGTGAAAGTTCCTAAAAGGTCAATAAAAAATCATATAACATAACAAATACAGCATTATACTCTTCTGCTGTAATAGCTTATACTCCTATGTAGTTATGAAATACTTTCTAATCATGACATGTCATTTTATAACAACTCTGGCAAATTTTATTATCTTCCCTACTACAGAGTCACAGTGAGGCTAAGTTACTTATTCAAATACAAAGCCAAGAAATGGCAAAGCAGATTCTAAATATCATTCTATTCTGTCAGGTAGAGGACACTAGGATTGTTTCCACAAGAGCATGCTTGACTGCCTAGGTTGCACGGTTTCCTGAAATGATACACTGATGGGCATTCAAGAGGTATATCTGACTTTTAATGTTTAATTTATAGTGAAAATGGCTAATTGAATACCATGCTGTGGCAATTGGTACTGAAATTTGTGTTTGTAGAGAAGAGGAAATACTTAAATTGGTTAGAAAATATATGATGGGTGATCCCTGGAGGCCTACCAATGGTCACACAGATATCAGTATATCTGTATTTCTTGAACAAATACATCTTGCTAATGCTAAGAGATACACTGTGATCTAAACTGGCTTCCAATTCCATAAAGAGTACATATTATGTGTGATGTAAAAATGTGCCAAGAAAAATCATTAGTACTAAGCTGTTCTGAAGATATATCTAAACATGGGCAAAATGTGTGATATACTTAAAATAAAATTATATGAAGGCCAAAATTGTGTGCAATGACTATGTCCTCAAAAATACTACATTACTATTAAAAAGAATAAATATAATAAAGATTTCTCTCTTTGTTAAAAAATAAAAATTAAGGGTAGATTATTGAATGAACTTAAAAAAAGAAATTACTAGCTTTAAATATTTTACATCATATTTGATTTTTATATATTGTATACAAATTGTGTATACTGTTATAAAGTTAAAATTAATTTTGTCACTATACATATATTCCTGTTTGTTCAAAATATTATACAATATAATACAAATTGCTAGTCCAAAAAAGTTATTATTACCAACTAATTAAAATGTAAAAAAATTCAAGTTAATATTTATGTTTTCAAGATCAGATATATTTAGATGGACAGGTCTTCTTCAAGCACTTCAGAGATCCATAAAACATAACATTTAAAAATTTTAAAAACATAAGTTACTATTTTTTTTTTTTTACAATGGGACATCTGCTCCTGACAACACCAATTCACATCAGAGACTTTTATGGACATCAAAAAAAAAACTCCTCCATATAAATGAATCTTCTTTATAACAAAAGTTAGGGTTAGGGTTAGCCACTAAGCAAAAACATATTCTTGCCTTGACTACTGACCATATAATATTCAAAACAAACAAACAAACACACACAAAAAAATACCAAACCTTGCCAAGACAAAATAAAAAAGACTTTAAAAATATCCAACTACCCAAAAAAGTCTATCAGACATGCTAGGCCTATAAACTAAAGATAAACACTTCAACAACACAAAAAAACTTTAAGTGACTGTCCAAGCAGCCAGTTGTTTCATTTCTTACATTTTTAAGAATTACTATTTACTTAATATTATTTCCTTCTTAGGTCTCTAAAAAATTTGAAGATAAAATAGTTAATAGTTATAGTTTTCTAATAAGTTTTTTTAAAAAAACTCACTTAAAAGTAAAAAATACATAAGTTTAAAACACATCAAAACATAATTTTTAATAAATTAAATACGATCCTTCAGACTCACCAAGATAAAATAACAAAATAATTTCTTTAAATTTGTCAATTGTTAATACACTAAATATTCCTCATATGGTTATTGTTTATATATGATTATATATAATTAATATACTTATTATATATGTTTTTCCTATGTTAGTTATAATTTTCTTTTGTATTTTTGACACAAAAATATGTAGATATATATTACATATTTAATAAAACCTGAATATTGGGGAGAGAGCACACAGTCAAATCCTAGGCAGACAGCTCAAAAAATTCTTAAACCTTGAATACAAAGATAAACTGCTGAGTCAGCCACACACACCTTTGATCCAGCACAGGGAAAGTCGGGAGTGGTGAACAACACCCTTTATTCCATAACTCCAGAGACAGAACTTCTTCTGTTTCTGTGAGTTCAAGGCTACCCGCCTTTAATCCTAATCTAGATGGGATAGGGGATATAAGGGCTCTAGAAACCAGGCAGACACAAGGGAATGGCAGAAGTGACCAGGAGCAAGACTAAAAATGTTACAAGACGGCTGGATGAGAATTGACTATGGTGCTTCCTCTCTCTGATATTTCAGCCCTCCGCTGATATTTGGCTCCGAGTCTCATTCGTGCTACTACAGCTGTTCTCTGAATTCCAGGTGACTGATCACAGTAGAGGGGAAACAGTTCTGAATATGGTAAGAGCCATAAAGCACTGGGATAGGCAAACTCTCTAAGAAGGGGGTCTGAGAAATGAAGTGATAAAGATGGCCCTAAATGGTCCTGAAATACTGAAGGCAGGTGGGACACTGAAGGAGTTCACCCACACTGCCCAATCTAAGGACAGAAGAGCAGATAACAATGATAGGAAAAGGACACTGATATCTTGCTCAAACACGTTTGTGTCTGGAGTACTCCATCTTGGAGTCCCAGAAACCTAAATGACAAACAAAATATGGGAATAGCTCTATGTAAGGACAAGAACTATAACACACAGATGCTTAGGAGGTGGAATTCAAGATTCAGAGAGGAAGACAAACGTGGAGGGAGGAAGAATTAAGCAATATTCTCGTGTATGTGGTGTATGCATACATGCAGGATAATGTGTGTCCATGTACATGGGTGCAGAAACCAGAGAAGGATGTTGGCGACTTCCTCTATTACTTACCTTCTTACAAATGAGACATGGCTCTCTGAACCTGAAGCTTGTTTAGTTTATGTTGGCTGGCAGAAGCCCCTAGGTCCATCTGTCTTTGTCCCCCAAAGTTGAGGTCTTAGGAGGCACAGAGACACTCAGCTTTTACACGGGAGCTGACGATTTGGACTCCCATCCCTTTGTTTTTATAAAAAGTGCCCTTTTCCATTCATCTGACTCCCCATCTCCTTAACTATATTACTTCTTAACACTAAGGTAAGGCTTGCGACTTACGGCTGTTTGAGGAGAGTTGCTGCCAGTCCTCAGACATTAGAGCTTGTGAGGACGCACTGGAGTTAAGGTGTAGACTACTTAGAGGACTGCTGATCCCTCCCTTCCCTTTAGCTTCCACTGCTCATGATCTCACCCTGATTAGGATTATTGGAGGGAAAGGGAGGAAACAGGAAATTAAGGCTAATTTACTTCAGTTCTTATCAATCAACTGTGACAAAAGGGTTGAGTTCTAATAAAGGCAGTTTGCCTTCAGTCTTTGTTAGAACCACCTCATATTACGTTCACATTTTCACTGTCCATAGTTCCATGAATAATTTAGCAAAAGCTGCCTGAGTTTTTTTGGAAACAAAAATATTTGAAGTAAAAGAGAGAGAGAGAGAGAGAGAGAGAGAGAGAGAGAGAGAGAGAGAGAGACAGAGAGACAGAGAGACAGAGAGACAGAGAGAGACAGAGAGATATGCTTAGCAGAAAGAGCATTTTTGAAAAATCATAAGGGGAAGAAGCATTCAAAAGCTACTATACTTATACCACATAAATTCATTAGATATAAACTACAAATGAAACACCATTATGATTATAAATACATTAAAACATAACTAGCATCCTTAAATAAATACTAAGTTACATATAAAAATAACATTTGGAAAACCTGAACAGCTATATCAAAGCATTGTAGAGGTTTAAATTATCTTCACTTATATACTTTAAAAGTAAACCAAGAAAGCTGGGAATGTTGTCATATGAATATAATCCAAATTCTTAGAGAATGATGTGGGGAGATCATGGGCAACCTGAGCTACATCAGTAACTTCCAGGCCAGTCTGAGCTACATGTCAAGACTATTTTAAAAACTGAGCAAGTATAGCCAGAACATTTCTGAACATACACAGAGAAAAGAAGAGACAAAGTGAAATAAAATAAAAATCAAAATAAAAGAGAAAACTGAACTGAAAAATGTAATATTCATTTCCTGAAATAAAACCAGAAGTTTGAAAAAAAATACTTTAAGGAAGCAAAATTTAAAACTAAGCTTTGGGTTATCTGTTTACTTTTACTACAAGATGTATATTTACATAATTAGTAAAGAGAGTTGGTAAATGGTTTATAAATGAAGGTCCATCAACATGTTCCAGGGATATCTGTAAGTGGATAACCAACTGAGCTATGTATGTGTAAGGACCATAGGCAATACACAAATTGAGGGCTTATAAGACAAAACCTTGGACAAATTTTGGTATACAGCCTGACTTTTATCTCGGACATAATACTTTCAAATATAATACGCTATTGATTTAAGAACACTCAAAGGAAAGGTCTGCATAACAGTCAAAGTGAAATTGCAAGGTACAGTTTTTGCTATGCTAATACAATAACTTTGTTGAGATAACTGAGAGTGGATAAAGGAAGCCAGATAGACAATATTTATCTACATTTGAACAATGCTTTCAACCCTGTGCTGCATATCAGCATGCTGAGAAATTAAGATATGAATTGTATAGATGATGTGACAGAGTGAATTACGAGTGGCTTCTAGATTTGAAATAAAAGATTATTATTCTTTCAGATACAGAAGTTCGTACCAATGTATCTCAAATTTTAATTTGCAGCTAGACTAATTATGTGAAATAAAATAAATGTAGCCTATACATTAATCATCTTCAGGGAAAGGTTAATTTAATAGAATTCAATATAATCCACAAGAAAAAAGTTTGAAAGCAAACAATAACAAAGAATCTAAAAGTGACTAATTTACCTATACAAAACAAACACAGGGAACCTCATAAATAAAAGATGTGCCTTTCATATTTTAGAATCAGTGTCACATAGGTTAATTAGTTGAATTTTTCTTCTACAATATATTATTTTCCATTTTTATGAACAGAAAATTCAGTGATCTTCAGTAAACATAAAGCCACATAGAAAATACTGATAACCTTTCCTGTTATTTAACTTTGTGTTGCATGACTGCAATTCATCAGAGTAACTGTGGAGCAGGTAAGTAAGGCCTTGTCCTGGAGAAAGGCCATAGCAGAGCTGGCAAGCACTTTCATTGTCACTATGTAAAACCCATGCAAGCTCAAAATAAACCATTTCAGTCTAGACTTAAAAGAACAAAAGGCAATTTAGTCATAACATAATCATTTTTTCATACAATAATTCAAGATTTCTATTCTATGTGAGGCATTGTGATACTAAGTCATCTACAGTCCTGTAGTGTATACTTTAGTCTGAAAAACAGAGTTGGGGAAAAGCAATTAAAACAAGCATTGTTGTAAGGCTGGGATTTTTCAACAGTCCTTACACACTGAAGTAGAAAACATAGTATGTATCACATACTATAAGGATTGTTTAACCTAGGTAATCTAAGTTCAAGTATATTGTAAACAGAATTACAATATAATGTTCTAATACTCGTAGGTATTAAAATATCTTAAAGTATCTATATAAAGGAAATTTAGAACCAATTAATGATAAAGAGAGTATAGAGAGTATTAGAAATACCAGCACATTGGTTATTATTTGGAAATTAAGTATTTGAAGGCATTAAAAACTTTCTTCTATGGGGCTAAGAATTTACATTGTATTTTTTCATATTATATTCAATAATAATGTTAAAACCTGAAACTACTGGCATTTCTTATTTTTTTACAAATTAATTAGACTCTAAGATCTGAAAAGAATGTGATTAGGCTAAAATGGTGGACTGTAATGGACTACTTGTGACAGACTGACCCACATATTTTATAAGGTCAGTATTCTCAATTGGTTATATTAATCTGAAACCATACAGTATTTAAGACTACTGTATATCTGGTGTTCTATCTACTGGTTCTACTGGCTCACCACAAACATCAGTGAAATAAAAGAATGCATTGGATTCAAAATGCCAAGATGTATACTTTATAGAGACCAAAGAAGAGAATTTGCTAATGGTTTCTGTCACCAGAACTCATTTTCTCAGGGTGTTATATTAGTTGATTACAGATAAGAGCACATAGTCAGGATTTCTGCAGGTCAAATCAGGTATGAATAACATATATATACCTATGTATGTGAGTTTAGTTTGAATACATGTCTTTGTAGAATTCTTCACTGAAGCCTACAGACTTTTCCTATAGGTTGACACTGGAGAATCTGATATGATGGGGTGTTGCTGTTTAGGATGTTAAACTTCCACACTCAAACATTTATGGTTTTGCTGGATCTCAGATTCTAACCAGAGATGAAAAACACATATATTTTTGTCCTGGTTGTTGCAGTTAAAAATATGTATGAATTAGAATAAAATTTCAACTTCCTAATTTACTCAATAACATACAAAGATAAAGTTCAGACTCAACACATTATCAGTCTTTCAATTTCTCAGTACATATTTCTTCTTGTGAGCTTTTAAAAAATTGGAAGATTCCTACTGTGTCTGTGTGTGAAAGTGCCTGCCACAGTGCTAACATGCAGTCAGAGGCCAGTTTTCAGGAGTGTGCCCTTTCCTTCGACTATGTGGACCACAAGGACAGAACTCAGTAGTTAGTCATGGGGAAAAGTGTTCTTTGTCACTGATCCATACCACTGGCCCCATAAGATGCTTTTAAACTAATCTTATGCTAGCAAACATTAGTGCCAGGCAATGAGTACAGTATAATGCCGTAACTTAGTTTAAGATCATGAAATGACATGAAGCCCTGCAAAGGCATTAGACCAGATTCTATAACCTATCCAGAGAATACAAGCACTGTGCAAAATAGCTACTCCTTAAAGGTCAAAAGAATTATATATTTTTACCTTCCTCTTTTCTTCTCTTTGCTTCTTCTTCATTCCTTTCTTTGGCTTTTAATGCTTCATCAGCTTTTGCTGGAAGAAAACAACACAATTTCTGCATTTATTTTATGCATACCTTGTAAATGAGAACAGGGGAAGGAAACAACTTTAATATTTATTTCTGTGAATTGGAAATAAGTATTTCTATTCCTCACTAAGAATTTATATCTAGAATATTTCTTTATAATCTGAGTCTTAGTTCAAGACACCCTCTGTACAAAAAAAGAAAATGAAGTTGAGTAATGTGAGGTTAAATCATGAAATATGAGTAGGAAAAAAGAGTTGGTTATTAAAAGGCAGCTGATTTACCAGTGGAATATATCTGTTCTAAAGTCTGAAGGATTCAAATTTTATCTCCAAGAAAGTTGCAGTATATGTATTGCAGTATCAGATTAGGTGAAATTTCTCTCTCTCCTTTTCATGCACATCATAACAGAGCTTTATTCATGTTATGACAGCATTTGCTAAAAAGGACCTTTCTTCTCTCTATAACCTCTTCCCTTATTACTTAATTATCTACTAGTTGCTCAACTGCAGGGGTTTTTCAAACACTTTACTACAGATGTTAAAGAAGATTAAAAATATACAGCACAGTAACAAGGGACTATCAATATACTCTGTAAATTAATTAAATTTCTGTTCTAGCACATCATTTATTCCAAAGCATTAACGTCTCAAAGGAGCGATTCTCCTTTATTGCCGTCTTACTGCCTGATGAGTGAACTAAGCGAAAATAAGTCTCTAATAGCATTAGAGTTGATGAAATATTAAGTTAAAAAAGTATTGCCTCGTCAAAAGAAAAAGAATCAGACTGTGCCAGCATTAAACTTTGGATCAGCCTTTATCATAATGATAACAGCAACTAGAAACTCTTGATTTTAAAAATAAACTGCAGCTATGGTTGTAAATATGCTTCCTACACAAAATTAACATATCTTCAGACCTCTAGAATCTGGCTTAAAGAAGAAATTTAAGGAAAATTCATTTACCATAAAAAACTAATTTTTCTTCAAAGTCTGATTTTCTTCACCATCAATACTGACACTTTTTCTTAAGGTACAAAATTCCCATCATGGTATTATAAAGTGCTATATCTAATGACATGGACATCTGTTTCCATTTATAAGCTTTTATGTATACTTAGACTGTGTTTAAAGTCATGAAACATTAAAACTTTATGTCATTTTACATCACTGCAAAAATGTACTAAATTAGATAATAAAAACAAACCAGCAGTAACTCTAAAGTCTTTTACTTCATTTACACTTTATTCACCCTGGTAGAAGGACAAGGATAATAGAAATTCCATTTAAATTCAATTTTGGTTATATGTGTAATTGTAGATATACCCCTTGAGTCATGTAAAATGCTCGGCTTATGTTTCTTTCAAATTATCCCGCTCAGATTCACATTCTACTCCTTACAACCATCTTCAATATGTATTAGCAGAGCTCATTAGGCTGAAATTTAATAATGCAAACATCAGGTGCATTTCAAGAGCCTCCATTAACAACGTAAGATGGATTGCTTATATATAACTCTTGGGCCAACCGGGCACAATTTAAATTCAATAAAGTAGCCTGCCTAAATCTGATTTATCTATTTGACTATGCTGGCTTGTCCCTGCTTACTGATTTGCTGCTATACATGGACAATTCATTGGAATATTGTTTTGTATGTTTTCTAAAAACTGAAAATGCTCTGGTGCTGTGGTTAAATATTTTATGTAATTCATCTTCATACTGTCAATCAAAATTCTCAAGTATTTGTATATGCATGTAAATAAAAAATCCTGTGAATTTTGTTGAAATAACACATATAATCTTTTTTTCTCCCTCTTAATATTTATTAATTATTTTAAACTCCTGGACAGAATCTGATTTAACTCAATTGTAAGAAGTTTTTTGAGTCTTTTCTAAGTAGCAGAGGAGGAGGAGAGTCAGGGGTGGGCTGTAATACCCAATACATTTGAATTGCTAGGCAGGTTTAGAGAGCCAGGATCCTATGTGTATATGTATATATCTGTATCTAAGACTAGTTCTTAGTCTCACGTTCGGAGAAAAAAGCCTGTACAGTTAGCCTTTCTCTTATTTTAATAAAATAGGAAACTCGTGCACATGCACCCCCTTCTCCTTTTTAAATAAGTGTTATTTGTGCTGGCGGAGGCTGTGATTGTAATTTTAAACTTTAAAATAATAAAACTGGAAAAGAAAAAAAAAGTAGTTAGGGGGCTGAAGAGTTAGCTCAGCAGTTAAGAGCTCCTGCAGGGGACCCAGGTTTCTTTCCAAGCACCCAAATAGCACTGACAACCACCTGTAATTCCAGTTAACATGGATAATCTTAAAGGTACACATCAGAAAACTGTATCAGTGATCACTATGTCCTGCACAAGGAACATAAATGAATTCACTTAGAGAGAATCTACATTTAAAATGAACCATCAGGATAAACTCCTCTTTGATTATTAGGGGAGTGTGGAATAAACGCCCCATTCCCAAACAGCTTTATGATATAATGTAAATGTGGACAGAAAAACTTCTCTAGTCATTCATATGTAATTTAATTTACTTGAAAAATTTGTATTGTCCAAAGGTAGAAATTCCATTTTACAGATGACACCACTAAATACTACTAGGTGTGTCACCAATTTTGACACTGAGGAGCACATGTAGTCAGAGCTACTTTTATCATTTAGTGTTTTCATGCTCGGCAGTAACATATACTCCAAAGCACATTAGTTACTTATAAACTACTTTTCCTGTCTGAGCTACACAATCTCCAATCCTTTGGTGTTCCTCAATTCTTCAGGGCTTTGCTTCTGGAAGCCATGGTTTGAATAATTCCAGAAAAAATCATTTTGCATCTTATTCCCATTGTGAAATTTTAGAGTAGGATCATAGGATCTCCAAAAGGTGAGTAGGTCATTGTGAGTTCTGTTTCATGATTGGTTTCACAAATTAATGAAATATCTCATAAATATACCTGTTGTAAAAGCCAGTTTACAGGTTTTCTACATATTCCTCTCTTATCCTGTGTTTTTTGTCCTGCATGGCCTTAGGACCCTGAACTGTCCCCAACATCAAGAAAGTCTAATAAGATGTGGTACCTTCCAGAATTATGAGCTAAATAAACTTTTATTCTTTATACAGTACACAGTCTATGGTATTTAGCAATAGATGCACAAGGGCAAAGATATTGGATTCCAAGGCAACAATTTCAATTACATGATTATAAACAGAATCATCTCCCTTATTCATTTGTTCTTTTGAAAAACAGTAATATTTTAGACCATTTTTTATTTATTCTGCTGGGTCTCCCTACAAAACAGCATATAATGCTACTGGCTGTACCCCAACCTAATGACTTAGTAACTTGCATCCTTACAGGTAGGTAGTGCCTCTTCAGTCACTAAATTCACAGGTGGTGTCTGTTCTTAGTTCTTGCAACTTATAATAGTTTCTTTGTTACATACACCAGAAATCTGCCAATATGCCTGATACCCTGTTATTTCCTCAGCTCTACTTCTACTTACCTTCAAGATTTTATATCAATCAAATTCACTACATTTTTGCCTTGTTTCATAAAACAAATCCACCGACTTGTGCTTTTTAAAGCCTATTCCTTTTCATAGCCTTTGGGAGTCTTGGTTCTTAAGGTTCAAGTGCTCTCTTTTCTACCTTCAACTACAAAAGCATTCAAATCACAAATTCTGTTAAGTGTTTATTTTTCTTCCAGCATTGCTACTGCTTTCACTTGTTTTCAACAGTTGCCCCACCACCAATTTGCAGTGGTGAAGTCAAAGGGCTCCCTTACAGTCTCTGTTCTGTAAAACTGGCTGTGATACAGCTCAGTGGTAAAGGGATTGCCTACTATATGTGAGGCCATGTATTCTATCCCTAGCATTGCAAATAAATGACCATCTTTTCAAAGTGTTCTAATATTCACAGTGTTTTGACTGTTCTCTTTTAGTTCTTCAATTTCTGTTTTTGGGTAGCACCCAGAAAGCCCAGACTGTTATCTGCAAACCTTTCAAGGATATACCTATCTATGGTCCGTTTCCTGAGTATTAGAACTATACATTAGATATTTCAAAAGTATGCTCAAGGTTGAATTCACAATCTTTCCCCCACTGATTCTCAGATTCTCTTTCTTTAGTATATTCCCAAACTTTTAACCAACCTTCTAACCTTTAGACCATTTTTTATTTATTCTGCTGGATCTCCCTACAAAACAGCATATAATGCTACTGGCTGTACCCCAACCTAATGACTTAGTAACTTGCATCCTTACAAGTAGGTAGTGACTGCTTTGTGACATGTCCCTATATCTCTTATCCTCATGCAGTATGTCTGACCATTAGCTCTGTGAGATCATCTTTAGAATGCCCTCACTCCTTCCCATTTTCAACAGTCACCCAGGTCACCATTGTTCTGATGTTCCTATTTTATTCTGCACTTCTAATCCCCTTTCTCCAATGCGCCCAGCACATGACCACAGAGCAAGGAATGCATTCACTGTTTTGTATACCCAGAAGCACTGCCTCTAGAGAACACAGAAACTCAATATATGTTAAGCAAATAAATATATTTTTATAAACACCCCCAAATAATCATGGTACTTGTGTACTAAAAATACCTCTGAGAAATCATGTTAAAGCATGTGCATATAGATTACTATAAACATACTATATATAAATACTGCCAGAGACACTGAATGAAGGCCTCATTATGCCATTTGAAGCCTGCCAGAGACTGCTATCAAGGTAACTCTTACTTCTTGACATTCATTTTCCTTCTTCCTCACAGGGATCTGTAAGAGACCTTTTGGGGCCTTTTGTTACATCTTTGTTCCTACTGGGGTAGTCCATTTTGTTTTCTTGCTGAGAAAATTGTAGCTGGAAGTTTTGGTTGAAATACCATCTTCTTCTGCAAAACTCTCCCTGATCAACAACCTTCAAATCTGGCTGGCAGGGAACTTCTTGTCATGCCATTCCATTGCCAAGTCATGAAGCAAGGATGGAGAGGGAGTGAAAATGATTCTGTAACCGTCACTTTCTTTCCTCAACTACTGTTTGAATTACAGTCCTAAGGAAGGCAAACCTCAAATAAAATTAATCTGGGTTACTGAATTTCGGCAAAAAGCAGTATTTTCTTTATGACTAGCATCACTGTAAGATGCAAACACAAAATGTTAAGTGTGCTGTTTGGCAGCACGGTCATTTTCACATTGTCACAGCTGATGACCCAAATCTCCTTCGCATAGTAGATGTTCAATAAACGATTCCAAAACAAATGAATAAAAAAGTACTTTGAAATGAATGCTGATCGTTGAGAAATGAAATCTTTCAGAACAGAAGTTATCAGAGGCTGTTATACTATAGTAACAGGGAGCAGAGGAGCAAAAGAGGTAACCTGGGGAAGGAACACGACTGGACATTATTTATTAATAGCATGTGTCATCCATAGCAAGCGTAAGAATTTATTCTCATCCTTACTAATTGTATAAAATTTCAGTAGGGCTATGGCTTTTTAGATCATTAAAATAGTTTGCATAGGTCAGATTTTAAATGATTTTAAGAAGTATTTTATACCTTATGGGAGAGAATAAATAACATCAAGAATTATAAAAGATTGATGGGTTATCAACTCATCCCATACTTCTGTAAAAGCTATAATGATATACCCATGGATTTTTTTCTAAAAGTCTATCAATCTTTATCTAGAAGTTATTTTGCATATGTATTTAATATTTGATATTGTACCACTATGAATGTCCCAGAAATGTTGAGGAGTTCTTAAAACAAAACAAATGGAAAGCAGATGGGAATAGATACAAAGAAAAATGATGAGGATATCACAGTTGATCATATTCAAAATACTATGAAGAAGTTTTAGGGAGGTTTTAGTCAGTGGATACCAATCACACTAGTCAGGCCTGGGGCAAATGTCAAGATGGAAATTATGGCCGGAACAGCTGAGCAATGGTACCTCCCCTGTATGTGTATAAGGATACAGGCAGTATTTGCCCACAGGCAATAACAGTGAGTGCAGAGGTGCTGGGGCCTGTGAGGCAAGTGCTGGCTATTACTGACCCTTAAAAGGAATGATAAGCTACTGGTTTGTCCTTATCAACAACACATCTTGCCACTGACAGGAAAAAAATGAAGACAGGTTATAATGAGGTGAAATGTCAGGATTATGGGGGCTGTGAAACAGAATGATGAACAGCCAACCTAGAATCACCACATATTTGAGAAAAGTCAGTCCCATGAAACAGAAGAAACAAGTGCAATATAAACAACAATATTCTACAACAACAAAGCCTTGCAATCAGAGTTAATAAAGAAAACAGTGTTTGGAATCAGAGAAAATAGTCTGAGATAATACCAACTGTATCTTAGAAATTACATTTTGGTCATGAAACAAAACTCCATTGTGAACTCAGGAGTGAAATGAGCACAGTGGAGTCTAAATGAGTATGGTAGATTTTATATATCAAAATCTCACTGAATGTAGTGGAAAGAAAAGAGTTCAGACATTTAAGAGACAAGATGGTTGTCATGATTGAAGTTAATGTTTACTGAATGCTTACTGTGTACCTCTGTGCTTACATATTTGTGCATATTTCACTTAATTATCAAAACAGCTCTATGAGATGTCTGCCATACTGCCATACTCACTCTACAGTTGAGAAGCTGAAGCATGATGTCATTACATGTGCTTTTCAAGGCCATAGAGTTAGGGGCACAGAAGAAAAGCTTTTGTGTTTACTAAGAGGAGTTCTTGCTAATGAGGAAAGAGAAAATGGAGAATAAAAGACTATCAATTTCTCCAAGGCACAAAGGATGGTCAGCTTGTGAAACAAGAAAAATAAAAGTATATTTAAGAAGTTGTTATAAAATTATGAAACATCCACACTATTGAGAACTATCAAGTAACATCCAAGAATGCCTGGGAAAAGAGGATCATCTACAAAGAAGGAAAAGGTAAGTTAGTATCTAATTGAATTCCTTAAATTACACACCAGACAGAAACCATAGAGTTCACATTCTCTCAAGATATTGAAATAGAGTGGGGAATTAGACGCCAGAAACTAACTCTGCAACCCTGATCCCCTCAGTTATTCACTTAAAGTTATGCTTTAATCCTTCTAAGTAAACTTTAAGGCAGAAAGATGAATGATTACTATTAGGAACCATATCAATTCAAATAAAATGGGTAAAGGAATTATAAATGAGAAGAATCAAATTATAAAGTACAAAGAACAACATTCTAAAAGATGTAAGCAACAAAACCAAATAAATTATTAAATGAATCAAGAAAATAGTTAAGTGAGAAAACTAGACATATCTAGAGAACCAGATGCATATTTAAAAGGCACAACACAGAGAATAAACACAACACAAATATACACTCTACAGGCCTACAATGGGGAGTCTAGAGAAGACCAAACATTTTGCCATAAATAAATAAATAAATAGATAGATAGATTGATAGATAAATAAATAAGAGCCTGAAAAACTTAGAAAAATAAATTTAAAAGAGAATGAAGTTGTCAAAGTAAGTTTAATTTAAAAGTGCACATGGGATTACTAAAGCCCAATGAAATGCAATTAAAACAATAATGTATTTTCTTAACACATTAGAAAAAATAAGCCTATAGGCTGAAGAGATGGCTCACTGGTTAAGAGAAACTGTGGCTTTATCAGAAGACTGAAGTTTGATCCCCAGCACCTATGAATAGTAACTCAAAACTGCAACTCTAGATCAATGGGATCTGATGTCCTCTTTTGGACTCTTCATACACCCAGCACATGAGAGGTACACATACATACATACATACATACATACATACATACATACATACATACATATGGGTACACATTCATAAACATAAACATATCATTAAAAATTAAAAGACTAAAATATAAAATTAATGGTAAAGGAAATAAATCTCTCCTTGGCTGGCACAGGTTATAAACTGGTACAAAGGTTTTAGGGGTTTGTTGTCTCATGTGACAAAACTGAATACACTTGGCATTCATATGCTGTGGGATACTGCTCTTGTACACCGTAAAGATTTGTTACTTGGGGCTGAAGAGATGGCTCAGCGGTTAAGAGCATCCTCTGCTCTTCCAGAGGACCCGGGTTCGATTCCCAGCACCCACATGGCAGCTAACAACTGTCTGTAGTTCCAGTTCCAGGCAAATAAATAAATAAAGTTTTTTTTTTTTTTTTAAAAAAAAAAGATTTGCTACTCATACTGGTTTAATAAAGCACTGATTGGCCAGTAGGAAATATAGGCAGGGCTACCAGACAGGGAGAATTTTGGGAAGTGGAAGAGCAGAGCGAAGATGTCAGCAGACACAGAGGGAGCAAGATGAGAATGCTGCAGTGAGAAGCTACATGGCTAAAGATACATAAGAATCATATGTTAGTTTAAGAATCAGCATGAAATAAGCCTGAGCCATAGGCCAAACAACTTATAATTAATGTAAGCATTTGAGTGATTATTTGGGACTGAGCGGCTGTGGGGCTAGGCTGGGCCAGAAACTTACCACTATATTCATGCAGCAAGTCTCCTGGAGAACACTGTTCTATAGAAATATGCATGCACATTTAATGATGCAGATTAAAGCCATATGCTTCTTTGTAAAGAAAGACAAAAGGAAGTGAACAATCTAAATTTTGAAGGGGCTAAATAATTTACAGTGTAGTATGAAACATTTCAAAATCATTGAAAATTAAAAAGTAGCTATTTATGTAGAAAAATCTGAGTAAAATAAGTTGCATGATCCAAATTAATAATGTTTACTTGGTTAACTATAATGTGGAGAGCAGGGCTTCCTTCTCCCTAGCCCCATGACCTCTTTCAATCTCATTGCATCACCTTTATTAGAGATACATGTGGAGTCTAAGATTCTACTCACATAATGAAGAATAATATACTCTCAAGATACTGAAGAAATTTTGTGATACACTAATATATTTTGTAACTAACAAAATGAACTATAAACATCTAGTGAATTTTAAAAACATTTCCTTCCTTCTTTTCCTTCCATCTATACTTTTCCTTCTTCTTTCAGTTTATTTCATTCCTAATGCCTTTTATGTTAATACCATATGACTAAGATCCTTTATAGATATTGCTGCAGAAAAATATTTCAAGATAAATTACAGATTAGGACAATGTGTAGACAAGATACCACAGATACCCAAAATCATCTGTCCATACTTTCACATTTGTATAGATGTTACTGGTGTCTTAATTAGGGTTTCTATTGCTGCAATAAAACACGACGACCAAAAAAGCAGGTTGCTTACATGCCCACACTGTAGTCCTTTATTAAAGGAAGTCAGGACAGAAACTCCAACAGGGCAGGAACCTAGAGCAGGAGCTGATGCAAAGGTCATGGCAGGGTGCTGTTTACTAGCTTGCTTCCCATGGCTTGCTCAGCCCGTTCTCATAAATTCCAGGATCACTAGCCCCACTGAGGTGTAGGTGATGGCACCACCTACAGAGGGCTGGACCCCCACCTATCAATCACTAAGCCGATCTTATGAAGGCATTTTCTCAATTGAGGGTCCCCACTCAGATGACTAAGGGTGTGCCAACTTGATATAAAATCAGCCAGCACAGCTTGATTGGTCATCAAAATACATTTGAGAAAATTTCCCAGTATTTAATTCTTTCCTAGTGCATCTACTATGAATAGCTCATGTTTATTCAGTTAAAATGCTGCTGTCTATTTTAAAACATCAACGTTCAAGAGACAGACATAAACTAACAACTGTCAATCCCAAGGGATTTTAGGACTGAATTTTTTTCCACATCAGTTATCATTTGCACATTTTATTGAACAAATGAGCCCAAAAAACGATTTGTCTAAGGTCAGAGTGACCAAGATACAGACAAAAGCTAGCATTCTTCCATGCCTGGCTCTTGTCTCACTCTATGAATTTGCCTTTTTATTTGCATACTTTGTTTTATTTATTAATTTGGATCATTCAACTTATTTTTCCAGAGATATTTCTACAACATACTTGCTTTTTAATAGTTCTTCATGGATTACTTCCTACCTATTTACTAGTCTGAAAGCAAATAGTAAATACTTTATTCATACACACACACACACACACACACACACACACACACACAGAGAGAGAGAAAGAGAGAGAGAGAGAGAGAGAGAGAGAGAGAGAGAGAGAGAGAGAGAGAGAGAGAGAGAGGGCAGGGCAGCTTCCTTTGTAAGAACTATTAGCACAAGCTTATTCATTTCACACACTGATGACAGCATTATAAACCAAGCCTACAGTTTCTCCTAAAGATATTGTGTTAACTCCTGTGAGCAATTGTGTCTGATGAAAAAATCCTCAATCTTGAGACATTCTTCCTCATTTTCCAAAATGACATAGCTCATTTAATCCTAAAAAAAAAAAAAAAATCAGTGACTCTATTCAGTATACCACTGAGGTGTTACATAGCTGCGCTTCAATAATTTTCATTTCTAAAAGTCCCTACCATGTGATGGCTGTACATAAGCAAATTCAAATACAGGCACTAGCTTGCCTGCTATCTGCTTTTGAAAGAGAAAACAGCCTAGGTAGAAATGAGGTATACTTATCCATCGGCTTCCTGTCAAACTTCGCAGTAAGGGTTAAGGCAGGTGACTGCAATCACCTCTGTCCTGACAGGGTGTCTGTGCATCAACCGAGGAACTTAGAAGCATCCCCAGCTAGCCTAAAACTCACTAGCTACGTCAAATCCATTATGGTTTTGGTATGTACACAGCTACTAGCTTTGCATGTTTAAAGGCCATCTAACTCTGGTTGGAATATCAGCTCCCTCCAAGTACAGAAAAGGAAATACTGAATGAATTTGCTAAATAAAAAAAAATGTTGAAAATTGTGAATTTGGTGATATGATAAAAATAAACTACAGAATTACATATTTTTCTATTATGAAAACACCAGAAAATATAAATGTCTTAGTATAGTATTAATATTCACTGATTTTGACATCTTTGCTTTTACAGAAAATTCCCTTTTGTATACTTAGTAATAGTTTTTAAGAAGAACTTTTTTTTTTTTTTT
This sequence comes from Sigmodon hispidus, assembly GCA_004025045.1. Lineage (NCBI taxonomy): Eukaryota > Metazoa > Chordata > Mammalia > Rodentia > Cricetidae > Sigmodon > Sigmodon hispidus. The sequence goes on from PVIH01004536.1 coordinate 98,589, forward strand.
TTTTACTATTTTATTCTGTGTCACATACTTTTATTTTTATTTTGGATTGCTTCTTAATTTTATAACCTAACGTAGACTTTAAGGAACATAAAGATTGGCTTCAGGTACCTCTTTTCCCCCTTCTTTCGGAGATAAATTTTCTGTCACTCAATAGAAAAGTAGACATCCATGTAACACAAAAGCCCACAGGTGTGCTAGGCTAATGCAGCTGAATGCTGTGAATCTACGCTGCTGTGCTGGGGGAGGATTTCTTGTTCTGGTGCTTCCGCTAGAATCCCCGACTATTCCAGTTTCAAAGATGAAATAAACACAAACCAGTTACTATTTAAGACACTCACCTATACTCATGTTGATAGATGATACATTTTTATTTACTTTTTCAAATGCATGATGTTATATAGCTTCCTGGTCATTTATGTACTCTTTTACAATTCTTCTTACAAAGCTTCTATTTTAGAAAATGAAAAACTGTTTAGCCATAGTAACTAACTGTCATCTACTAATATACAAAAACAAGCTAAGAAATTGAAAGCAATTTAATAATGACAATTTAGATATACTACTATAATATTCACTCTTGGAAAAGGCAGTTCTAGATTTTTTTTTTTTTAAACAGAGGTCAATATGGAAACTAAGAATAGTTTCATCATTCTGTGTTCGTATGCCTTCTGTAAATCCATAGCCTTCATGTTTGTCTGGAGTCAGTTGACCACCATCAGAACCCCACTCCAGAATAATATTTCAGCATTTCAGAACACTAGAATTGGAGCGATTGAATTACTATCTTTAAAAGGAATCTTATTCTGGATCCTAAGAAATTACTTGCAATGCCTATTCTTTTTATAACTCCAAGCACTTCATCAATACATGCTTAAAAAGTTAACTAAAGGTAAGCTGTTATTATAAAATGACAAGTACAGCATAGAAACGGTAATGGATATATTTAGGAATCAAAAATAAAACCCTTTTTAATACACTTTAAAATATTTTAATTATTTTATATATATGCATGGCACGAGTGTACGTCTATGTTATGGTATATGTCATGGAAGCAGCCGTGGCAGTCAGAGCCAACTTTGAATTGATCTTTCCTTCTACCTTTGGTGGATTCTGGGGCAGCATGTGCCAGCCATCCTGCCAGCCAGCTATATTAGTAGTTATATGACATATATGCTAAGATTTACTTTCTCCTATCACCAAAAAGTTGCTCCATTAAAATTTTATAATTTTATTTGTATAATTTTTACAGTTTCAAAAACTAAAAAAAAAAAAAAAAAAAAAATAGGCAGGCTTGTTAGGTGCCCGTAAGTCCCAGGGGTCTGAAGATAGTCCCTTCTATCTATTTTTGTATAATCCTCAACTAATTTCTGAGATGGTAATGCTTTGCTTAAGGATTTCTACTTAATCAATGAGTGAGTTAGTCATCAAAAGTATGACTTTTAAAAACTTCACAGAAATGATAAACCTGATTGTTTTATTTACTTTTTGTTAAAGCTTAATTATGAAGTCTACTGGATCATAAATAAATGCAATAAAAAATATGAAAGCAAAAAATCTGTGGCAAAAAGCTATGTTATTAATATTTTAGGATGATTAGTTTGTATAGAAATATGAAATATTCAGCATTTAAGAGTATGCCAAAATTTTTGTTGCCTTGAGAAGTTCATCTTTCAAGTCTGAGGACAATGGCTAAATTTCAGTGTTATAACACTGATATCTGTTCTAAAAATGCTACCACTTCTGATAGATTACTACCCTCCATTGCCAAGGCCACAGATTTTCCCCAATAGAGCTCTGGTCTGTTCTGATTTAATCCTACTAAAAGTGTGTTTTAATGTACTTTTATACACCATATTTTACACATGATATGCTGACAGAATTGTATCATGACTGTTATGATCCAGAACACTACAGAAACACACAGAGAATAATACAGTCTTGTTAGGTGAGGGAAACTAGTACCCAAGAAGTGTAAGCTGGTTTTGGAGTGATCTAAAATTCCTACTACTGTAGGTGTGTGAGAACTAGGCACACGATGGAATAATGTTTGCTATATCCCCAGAGCAAACAATAAAGGAGAGCAACACCCACTCTTAACTGGCTCATCTTAACTGCTTCATTCTTTCCTACGATAGGCAAATGAAACTACAGCAGTGGTCATTTACGGTAATGAAACAAGGAAGAAAAGGTTGGTGCTTCCTTAAAAAAAAATTAGTCATGATCAAGGCAACTGAATTCAGCCCCAAACAAAACTAAATAAAACAAATTGTTAATCGTGGACAGAATTAACCTAAAAAAAAAGTTGACAATAAATAAGAAATATGTAAGAAAATTTTAAAAGCATTTATTTTTATTATAGGCAACTTTTGCCAGCAAATAAATGTACTTTATTTTAAAAAATACTATCTATGAAAGTACACAAGCTTTTAGCATCAATTAAGTTGTTTCAATGATAAAGATATTTAAATCTACATATCTTGTAGATAAATATATCAAACAGAAGAAATCCCTCTAATTAGAAAATGGAAAGATTACTCTTTTAAATTTTCTCTTTCATTTCAATGCTATATTATGGAGATTAAACATAAAAATTACTTTATAAAATCAAAATATAACAACAACAGGATCAAGAGAAAAATAAGATGAAGATCACGGTGGTAACTGTTTCGGGATGTGGCAATGACAATGTCGTCCCAAACTAGTTGTACAAGCCATCAATTCTGTATTAAAGGAAGCCATTTTTGTTTTTCCACCTCACTATTAACCAGTTTGTATTTTTTCTACAACCTTTAGTTTCTTGGTTGAAATTTTGAGTGGTATTTGTTTACTAACAAAAATTAAGGGCGGTAGATATCCAATCTTGGCACATGCATGAGCATTCGCACAAAGGGCTTATCCAGGCACAGAACCGTGCTCAAGATAGATAAGATTTTTCCTTATTCTTTATTTCAAATTAATCAATTAATTAATTGGAAACAAGACTCTTTAGTTGTCCAAATGATCTAAAATGACCTGCCCACCTCAGCTTCGAAAGTACATGATGGAGACAGAGAATGATGCCATTGTGGCCCATGTCTACTAAATTGCATTTATAATCACTGAATTTAAAATATATTTTATCTCAGTATTTGTGTACACCTGAAAGCTCAAAAGTTACTTAGAAGGATAGCTTAAAACATGCTCAAAAAAGAAAAAGAAAAAGAGTATCTGGTATTGTTTATTCTGAAGCCCAATTTAATTTATTCTAATTAAAGAATTAGTATATATGATCATTCTGATGTATTTGGACCTGAATACTAGCTAATACATGATTAATTTTTTAAGTTTTTTCTTTGTTACAATGGGGATACAATCCAGGGGCTGCGAGAATGCTGAATAAAATGTCTACCACAGAGTTACATTTCTAGAACTTTTTGTTTGTTTTTGTGAGACACTATACAGTTTAAAACTCAGTAACACGCTTTTTAGTATTGACTCTTCCTTGCTACAAAATTTTAATTTATTTTAGGGAGCAATGTATATACAACGTGTATTTAATGTGCTTTCTCTGATATTTCTAGAAAAAATACAGAATTTAAAACAGGCACACTCTAAACTAAAGGAAGGCTTAAAGACAAATCTAAGAATCTGGTATGTGGGGCTGTAGAGATGGCTCAGAGGTTAAGAGCACTGGCTGCTCTTCCAGAGGCCCTGAATTTAATTCCCAGCAACCACATGGTAACTCACAGCCATTTGTAACGACATCTGGCATGCAGGCATCTGTGCAGGAAAAACACTGTAAACAAAATAAATAAAAATCTTAAAAAAAGAATCTGGTATGTATGGATATGTGCAGAGCACACACACACAAACACTTTTTTACAAAGTCCCTGCCTATGATCACTAAGAACTACACATTTAGTTCTGTGTTTCATAATTACTATAAGTACGTTCATAGTAGTCTATAATTTTGTGGTTCAGATGTCTTGTAACCTGATAGTGCTTTTCTCTATCATTGGAACCAATGTAAACCTCTCATTAGGTATAATATCAATTGAACATGTTTTTATCTTCACTATCCTGACAACTTCCTTGAGGTCAGGATCCTTTCTGATTTTGCTACAGTAACAGACATAGTTCATTTGCTCCTGTTTTTTTCCCTTTGTTTGTTTGAGACAGTGTTTCTATGTGTAGTCTTAGCTGTCCTTGAACATGAAGAGAGCTGCCTGCCTCTGCATCATGAGTGCTAGGATTGAAGGCATGTACCACCACTGTTTGGCTGGTTCATTTGCTCTTTAATGAATGTTTATTAAACTAGATAGGTGGCTCAAAAAATGATAATAAATGGAATATTTAATTCTGTTCATGTTAATTAAATCTTTATTTCAGAGCACTAGGACAAAAATATAATCTGAGACTATCTTGGAAAATTATGTTAATTATATACTCTATTCTGCTCATACACATTAATATTAAAAATATGAAGCTGGCAGAGCTATACTGAACTTTCAATTACAAGATTATGTTAACCTGATGTATGTTTACATAAATCTACACACCTATAATTATTCTTCCAAGTTTCTAAGAGTTACTAAAAGTTACATTGGTTATGATTCAATACTGATACTTAAAAATGCATATATAATTTTAAAAAATTACTCTTTTGTCACATTAAGCTTTCACAATAATCAAATATCATATCAAAATATTCAGAACTACAGTTAGTTGTACCCAAAGACTTATAGTTCCACATGAACAACACATTTAGTTATGAAAGAAATTTTGTCGTGTTTAGGTGTCCACGATTTATTATTATTTTTTAAAGAAAGGGTGCTATATGTTGCCCAAGCTAACCTCAAAATCTCGAGCTGAAGTAGTCCTTCCGCCTCAGCTTTCCAATTTGAGGGCACTATGGGTTGAGCTTCCTATATAACTCCCCCCTTTAAAGTAGTAGGTATCATAGCATAAAATGAAACTAACAATAGTGTTATTGCTTTATCCTGTATCAGCAATTTAAAAAATGACTCTGAACTTTAATAATAATATTATTAAAAATGAAGACGGAAGATTTCAGTAGTTTACATGGCATTAAAATAATCCCACATGAGAATTTTCACATCAAACAAATGAAACACAAGTTTAAAACCAGGCACTTTAACAAGTTTTATTTCAAACTATAAATCAGTTGGTGTTTGCATTTCTACAACACAGCACTATGCTTTTATGTAGTACAAATTATTTTGCAAATATTCTTGATTCATGATAAAAAAGCTTGCCAAATAAAAACAATTTCATAATAAAAGCCACAATAAATTAATTTGAGATTTTTAAAATACTTTGTATAAAGTCTTCAGTCTGATTTCATACCATCTCTTGAACTATCTTAAGTGTTTTTCCGGAATATGTCATCATCTTATAAAATTTTAGATATGCAACTTGAAAAGGAAAATATTAAAACTTCAACCATTTATTGTCTTTTGTTTAAGCCAATGCCTTTGGAGAGTAAGTGAATAGAAGTATTTACAGTTTTACTAATAATATTTTAGTGCTGAAAATTTTTATGTCAAAACTTGATGAATAAGTCAATATTAGTGGGCTTACATCTTTGAATTTTCTCTGTGAGATTTTTATTGGCAAAATGAGTAGTAGACAGTCTTCAGCAGATTAGATTTAGTGGTAAATTAAAACATCTAGGTTTCACTAGATGGCGCAACAAGAATAATTTATCTTTCCTGATGTTTGCTGGAATGTTAACAACCTTGGATGACAGTGGACTAAGTACCCACTACCCTTACAAATAACCTATCTACACTGGAATATAATTAATTTATAATAATAAAACATTTTAAATCAAACTATTACTATTGATGGCTTTCTATTTTTATTCAGATTATGCTGAACACTGAAATAAACTGTCAGATTTTTTTAGGGCAGATCATGTACAATGAATAAAATAGATCACAATGTATTAAAACACTAAAAGCTAACAAGTGGAAAATGCTACAGTTATTTCTTACAGCTGTGAAAGCATTATATGCAAATTTTAAAAGGCATGGTATGTCAGAAATTGCCATGCTAAAATGTTCAGCCATCAGAGAATACAGATGGAAAGAGATGATTTAGAAATCAAAACCACTGGATTCTATTTCCACTTTAGCAAAAATGTACCATTTACTTTAGCAACAATTACACCAAATCTGTTGTTATCTAAAAGTTAACTGAGAGGAAGATCTTGTTTGTTTTAAGGCCTTTTAATATCACAAAAGTCAATCATTCTAGACTCTATGGATGTTCTGTCAAGAAATATTTATTTTTTAGAAAACAAATTTTAATGAACATTAGGTTTTGGTGGTGTCAGAATGAACATTAAAATCTGAATAGTCTCAGTAAATATTAGAACTAACATCACATTTGGAAAAAATAATTCATCTAGCAAAAGCCATATCTAGAGATATACTGCTTTCCTTCTAGATACAAGTAGAATGACACTTAAATATTTTAAGATGTCTGACTATATTATTTAGATTGTGTAATATGGTTCATAAATGTGATGCTCTGACTTTAAGGCACTATAAGCTTTTAAGCCAGTGGGCTTCAGAATAAGTACAGGTGTGTTCAAATCTTCCTGTCAGCTCTCTGATTAACAAGATAGGGTTTGGGGTGGCATTCTAGGATAGTTTCTGACCACAAGCAGCCTCCTCACTTTAACCTAATGGGCAACCAACTATAATCTTTCTGCATGCCCACCCTGAGAAAGGCTGAGAGAAGCATTATTAGCCATTACTTCCTGGTTATTTCTAAATTATTACTTGAGGGGCCTGTAAGAAATATACATTAATGAGAAGACACAGTTTTATATAGTTGCTCATTTTTTTGATCTAAATAAACTTTACAGAACTAAATAAAGATATATAAAAATCAAGAGGATATTTTAACACAAGAAAAAAAAAGTAGTTCCTGAATTAAATAAGCCATTTATATATATAAAACCTTATTTAATCATCACAGGCATATTATATAGGCTATATTATATGTCCTTGGATCATCAGTTAATCAAATAGCTATAAATTATTTTATTTATTTATTTTGGACTTTGAGGCAAGGGCTTGCTATGTAGTCCTGGTTGTCTGGAGCTTGCTGCATAAGCCACGCTGGACTTGTAAACTGAATGAATTCTCCTGTTTCTGCCTCCTGACTAAAGGGAGTGAGCTACCAAGTGTGGTTCCTATATAGTATATTATATAGTCCTTTAGACTAAACACATAGAAAAATATTATTAAATATTAAATATGTATAATAATATATACAGGAATATATAACCTATAACAGTAAAGGTTTATAACTTTCCAAAGTGAAGAAATTAACTTGCAAAGCAGTATAAGGACAATTAATTAATATTTACATTTAATAGTTTTGCTGTTAAATTTCAAAATGTAGTTTGTAAGTAACTATACTGTATGTACAGTCTCCTTGTGCCTTCCTCTTACATATTACAACATATAATTAATATATACTAATTCTAAAAAACTTAAATTTTTCATAAAACTAAAGATGAAGTCAATGTTAACAAGTCATATAAAATGATGCTTTGCATCATGAAATATGTGATATAGATTATTTTGACAAGCATATATTTTATGGCTAGAAAAAATAAACTTAGAATGTGAAAGAAATTGATAATCCAAAATTTCATAAAGTCTCCAATTTGTCTCAAGATCTAATCTCAATTCAAAATAACCTAAATATTAAGTAACATCTACTCCAGAGAAAAAGACCACAGAAAGCTTCGTCAGTGATATTAGAGAGACTAGCATTCGAATCATAGATCTTTATGGGGGAAGAATACCAAAGAGGCACAATGGCTACTGGGAAGCAAAGGTAAAAATTGACAGATAAAATTCAGTAATAGCAATCAGAGCAAAACTCCCCAAAGACTCTCTTATGTCCTGGTTACTGCCTACTGTATTAAGACTGCCTTTCTCATCACTTAATGCTTATTTTCATCACTTTGCTTAAAATATTGATAATCAATTAGGGCTACGTCTGTTTTGCCACAGAATTTGTGTCACAGTCTATCAGACTGTCAGGGCCAATTCAATCCTCATTCAAAGTTAATTTTTTCTTCATAAATCTGCCTTTGGAGGAGTCATTAGGCGCAGAACATAGCCGGAGGTGCAATCACCTATTCTCTTTCATTAGTGGCAGGCAGAGAAGGTGAGGGAGATTATTAGAACTTTGGAATGATCACAAAGCAGCGTGCTGCCTGTCAGATCCCCCCAACATTTAATTCATCTAGCCAACTCACCAGCACTCTTTGCCAACAGTTTTAAATGGACATTATTCATGAACATCTGTGACATGCTGAATATTCTGAGCTGGAAATGATGAAAAAGCAATGCCCCCTTTGACTTTAAAATTAATTCTATGGTCAAAACAATTAAGAATATAACGAACATGTTTTGTGATGCTATTTTTAGTAATCTAAGATATATCCATGAAGTGAAACAATTTATTGAATTAAAAAATACACAAATATATAAGGAAATGAATAAAAAAATCCACACATAAGTTACTTTTTAAAGAGCTGATAAACATTCAGGATGACCGGGATTTTCCCCAAAGATGTATTTAAAATTTACAATAACATTTAAATATTTATTTAATATGACCATCTTTTAAGAAAAATATCACAAAATGAATTGACTCAAAAGGATTTAATACTGAGTCAAATTACAAAGAAAAGTCTCTACTTGAAATCTTCATAACTATCATGCTTTCCTTGCAGCACCAATGCCATACTTATAAGAGGTGTATAATGGGAAAGTTGACAGGAAATTTTGGTGTTAATAAAAAAATACTAGAATAACTAAGTAAAAAACAACTTTTCTACGTAACTTATTTTCTCTTAAAATTTATTTTTTTAATTAAAGAGATAGTTTTAAAAAATGTTTTATTCTTTAAAAAACCCTTTCTATTGTTTGGAATAGAGAAATTACGTTAGCTATTCTTCATATTCAAAGTATCTTGCTAGACATTATTTTTGTGTGTAGCTGTAATTTATTTAAGCATTTATTTAGAATAACAAAATGATGAGACTAAAATTTTAAATTACATTACCAAAGCCAAAGTATTTCAGCCTTCAAAACAATTAGAAGAAATGACCTTCAGGAAATAACTGAATCAGCATGTTCTGAATTGTTTTATGCAATGAAGTGAGAAAGTATTGTGCTTAAGTACACCTGGAAAATACTTAGGTGGACAAAATGAAACCATTTTTTTACTTCAGAAATAATCATGCCAATGTCTGTAAGGTCTTTCTAGAAAGATACAATGTGGTGACTGTAAAACTTACTTGACCATGAAACCAGTTTTCAATATCACCAAAGGAATTTCCTAATTTCCCAGATTAAACACTCTTCATCTGTCTACTCTGAATGTGATGGTCTAACTATGGTAGATGATGAGAGGATAATGGAGCAAGGGCAATCTCAATGTGCTCAGGGTACAGTCCAGAACACAGTCTATTGTAGACTGCCTTCCCTCTGTGAGCTCATTGAGGGTATGAAACACATCTTATCGATTATTCTATCTCCCTAGTGCCTAGCAATGGGTAAACAAAAGCTCGATGAATATATGTTAAACTTAAGTAGAAATGCTCTTGTTCCTAGATTGACTTCATTCTGGACTGAATACCAGTCTTTCTTTCTCTCTAAAGTAAGTACCATCCACATCAATGAAAGTCCACAGTAACATAGCAAAGAGAAAGTAAATTTTAAGTAACAACTGGTAGGTCAGGTTTTTTTTTTTTTTTTTTTTTTTTTTTTTTTTTTTTTTTTTTTTTTTTTTTTTTTTTTTTTTTTTTTTTTTTTTTTTTTTTTTAACAGTAGCAGTTGTCTTGAACTGTGTTGAGAACTCTTCTGCTTGTCTGGGGTCCTAAGGATAAAAGTATTGTGATACACTATAAATGATTGATGAAAAGTCAATCCAAAGGAGTTACATTAACAGTAAGTACTACAGCAACCATTGCTGCTGCTACCACAGCCATTACCACAAGCATAATGGGCATGAAGCAGGAAAAATGCTAAGTATTTAAAAAATGGACCACAAAGGAACTGGATGTTCATAGAGCTGGCAGAAGGCCTGAAGGCATGGACTCTGGGATGGGCATACAAGAATGACAACCAGGTACTGCTGAACTTGCTTGCTAATATGTAGGTTCCCTCAACCACAGGCAGGATGGTGAGAAGTCGGGAGGCTGCCTTTTCAACTGAAATTTTCAATGATATTTTGCCTACAATTAATAATCAAGAAGACATCAGGGCACCTATCCTCAATCTGTACAATACTAGTGACTAGACATTGTAATACCCCAGGACTCCACAGCTGTGTTAACAGCAGCAACAGCTGAACCAGCAGGTACATAGCCTCTACTTTCCACTTTCAAAATTGTGTTAAAATATTTCTATGTGAGTGAATTAAATTGGCAAGATCTACTTCATATCTACAATGTTAGAAGTAAAGGACTGTATGACAGGCAAGCTTTTGCTTTCTAGCCTTTTCCATACAGGAACACAGCAAGAATAGAATAATGTTTTGTACCAATTCACAATCTACTTTAATAACTAACCTTTAATCTGTGTTAATGCTTTTTGTTTTATAATTACAGAAACTGAGGCACAGAAAGGTATAATAACTGCTTATAGTCTCAGAATTATTAGATACGGTTAGAGTGCAAAGCCAGCTGTCTGGTCCCAGAAAACTCACCATTTCTTTAACTAAAGATGAATATGAGATTGGTTTATTTTCTCCTAATTTTTTTATGGTTTGTATTATCACTTACAAATTGTATATATGGGGATATTTTCATGGAATCAGTAGGCTAAAGATTGCTAAAGGCTTATTAGGCTTATCTATATGCAATCTTGAAAGTGGAACACTCTCTGAGAGGAAAGCAGAATAAGCAATATTACCATTCTGGTAGGAAGAAAGGAGACTGGAAATATAATGTTCCAAATGAGAGCTGATGTCAAATGCTTTTCCTATCTAGATATTTACAGACAGAAATACAGAAGTATATTTCAAGCACCAAAAGTAGTTCGTACTCTGATATCATAATTTCAAATAATAAAGTTTAAAATGAAAAAATATGCATGAAGATATTTAGTGAACATCATTTTAATAGAAAAATAATATAAATATTCAGCAGTAGGCAAGTGACTAATGGTATCCTTTCTGGACAAATATTATGTAGCTGAAAAATTATGCTAATTAAAATTATGTAATAAATTAGCAATAGAATTCTAATAGAAAAGCGGATACAGAAAAAAATAAATTTATGTGATATAAACATGAGTAAGAAAAACAGCAAGAAATCACAATTTTTTATTGCATACTAAATTTCCATATGCAATTTGGTCCTGTCTGAAATAGCATATATAACTGATCTGATTGGTGATTTTTGGCACCTGTAACATGTATTTCAATAGTCAATCTCATTTTTATGATTTACATTTTTGGGGATAGATTCATAAAATTATTCCTATGGATACACTTCGATATTTTTTGTTAGGTCTCCTTACACATAAACACAGACAAAACCTCATCTATAAATACACAATACACTCCTATTCATTCTGAAGAACTGTATTAAGGTAACACTTTAATTAGAGGAGCTAGACATCTTCACAATGTAGAATTGTCCTCCCAGTGAGCAACACAGTATGTGTTTCTATTAATTCACCTGTATAGTCTGACAGATACTTTTACCTATGTTATGACATTTCAGTCTAGCCCCACACCCTTTCATTATGTAATCTCAGTTTCTGGTAAGGCATGATTCTTTAGCAACAGCCTACTGTAAACAAGCAAGAGCATGTTAAAGTCCCAAGTATCCTTCTGGATTTTTCTAGGACAGAGTAAACTGCACAGGTAGTGAATTGCCCCAACAATAAATGCAGAGCAATGCCAGTGGAGCGTTCATTTTATGCACAATTTATGTAAATCTATGGATAAACCCAAGTAATCAGAATCAACTGACTCACCTGTATAGTTTAGATGTGTTGAGTCCATATAGAAGCATAAATCAGGTTCAGGTTCCTTCCTTTTCAACTCCCCTCTTTAAGCAATTGTTTTTGGAAGGTTATCCAAAGAGTTCCCTCACTTTCTTGACACCCATCTAACTGCCCATCCATTTCAGGATAGCTTCTAACTAGATCACTTGACCCAAACTACTCTTTAGTGACTTTTGTATTTACAGTGCTATTCACATGAACGTTTCATATAAAACAGTGAATATGTTCTGTATTCTTGTGCTCATCTCATTGTACTGAATTTTCAGCTGGCCTAAAATGGCTCTGTGTGTGTGTGTGTGTGTGTGTGTGTGTGTGTGTGTGAGAGAGAGAGAGAGAGAGAGAGAGAGAGAGAGAGAGAGAGAGAGACAGAGAGAGAGAGAGACAGAGAGAGAGAGACTAAGTGTATGCACGTAAGTGCCCATTCTCAGAGCTGCTGGCCCTAACTACTCTCCTTCACAATTGCCTCTATGCCTGGCCTTCTTTTCTATGATTGTTCCTGTTTTTCTTTTGACACATGAGCCTAGAAGGACTGCATTATATCTTGTAAACATTTTTCTTTTTTCAGTTATATACACTATAGCTAGTTTCTCCCAGAATATGGCATATTGTGTTCTCCATGCATTTTTTTAAATTTAAAATTGTTTTTCATTCATTTTACATACCCAACCACAGATCTCCCTCTCATCCCTCCTCTAGCTTGCTCCCCCTCCCCCTCAGCTTTCCCCAACAACCTATGCTCCATCCCCTCCTCAGAAAGGCTAAGACCTCCCATGGGGAGTCATCAGAGCCTGGTACATTCAGGTGAGGCAGGTCCAAGCCCCTTCCCCTGAATCAAGGCTTAACAAAGTGTTGCACCATAGGTAATGGGCTCCATAAAGCAAGCTCACACACCAGGCACAGATCCTGATCCTGATCCCATTCCAGGAGCCCCTCTAAAGAGACCAAGCTATACAACTGTCTCCCACATGCAGAGGACCTAGTCAGCTGTCAGCCTATAGTTCCTGAGTTCCCACTAGCTTGGTTCAGTTGCCTCTGTAGATTGCCCTCATCATGATTCCCTTATCATGATCTTGACACTCCACCCAACCCTCACACCCCACTATATAATCCTTCGTCCCTTTCTTCCACTGGACTCCGGAGCTCAACCGGGTGTGTGGCAGCCAATCTCTCCATTTACTTCTGTCAATTAATTAGAAGGCCTCTTATTAGAAGTATGTTTGTTTGTTTTTTTGGAAATAGGATTCTGATGTTTTTAAATACTTTGCCTTACTTAAGAAATCTTGTCTGGGGATGGGGAGAAGACTATGGATAGAAGATCTGAGCTAAAGTTCCCAAGTTCATAGGAAAAAGCTGATGTGGAAGTACAGGAGAGTCAGAAACAGGAGTATCTGTTGGGTATGCCAGCCAGCCAGTCTAGACACTCAGTTCAGTTCAGGTTCAGTAGGAGGGAGACCCTGCATCAAAACAGGGAGAGGATGAAAAGTCATATGAGGCTGACTTCTGTACATGTATGAGTACACCTGTGTGTGAACTCATGTACACACACACACACACACACACACACACACACACACACACACACACACGAGTTTCCTATTCCTGAATTACAAATCTATTTTCCTACAAGTTTTATATTTATGCCTCCAATTCCATATAAAAATTAACTTCTTCTTGGGACTTCCTGCCCTTGCTGAGGAGGAGATAAAGAGATGTGGAGAAGAGAGAGTGACTGAAAGGGGTAGGAGGGGGAAGGGACTTTGAACAAGGGTATACATGGATAAAAAATATGACTTTATTCATAATAAAAATACTATTATGGAATATTACTTTGAAAATCAAAAAATTAATTTCTTCAACATTATAAATTTAAAAAAATCTGTCTTTTCCACACTATAGGTAAGTAGCAAGTCATTATATATGTGTCCTGATGATATCACTTTAACTGCTATGGCAGGTGTATGGAATCTCGGTGCCGGGAAAGCTCTCCCCTTCACTGCTGATTCTTAGCAATCTGTTCTTCAATATGATTTATTTTGGATAGAATTTTAAGGTTATTTATTGAAAAACAAATTTAAAAAATTTATTCTAAAAAAGAAAAAAATAGCCCCTTCTCCAGATTTATATTGTATATATCAAATAAGAGCAACTTCTGAAAACTAAACATGAACACAAAATACCTCATCACAAAAACTTCTATTCTCGAGTGAGGATGGCTGAGTGGTAAAACAACTTAATAATCACAGCAAAACCTTACGGAGTGGTGGCACTTCTATACTTACCTAATGTTTGAATTTTTTTATTTTAAGAAAAAAAACAATGAAAATAACCCATCAATTCTGCCACTTGTGGTTCATGTTGTTATTTTTATAGAAAGCAAGGGAGTCTTCAAACGTGGAACTAGCAATCTCTTAAGCATTTTTATCCCACTGTGTTAGAAGACTACTTCCTTTTTTCCTCTGAATCATTTTAACATATCTATCTTAGAGTTTAAGAATACTTTACTATCTAAAATTCTCTGGGTGCCAATTATTATATTTCTATATTTTTAGTAACTCTCACTTCCTCATAATCAATTCTGAATTCTATCAGTGCAGTGTTTCTCACATATAGAGTATTTTAACTTTGTATTCCCCATCTTTATTGCCACTTTCCTAGTTCACTATCACTAGTCTCCCACTGTATAGTAACCTTCTGAAAATTAATTTTTTATTTATTAATGTATCAATGCTGCCATGAATATACTCAGATCTACTCTTGTTCACGCAGATGCAACATCAACACAGAGATTCTGATCATGCCATAGCCTACTTCTAAGGCCATGACATGTGTTCCTTAGCTATCTTCATAGTTTTAGCTTTGTCCTAGCCATCTTCTAATATTATTTTTGTTAAGGCAGAGTCTCACACATGTTAGGTAAGCAGTTTACTAACTTTTATAATCAATTTTTCATTTGAGACAGTCTCATGGACTTGTTGTGGCTAGTCTTTGAACTTGTGCTTTTACCATAGGCTCCTGTGTAGCTGAGATCACTAGATCTCCTCCAGACTTGGCACTAGTCTTCTATTTGAGAAACTAACCCACACTGGCTTTCTTTGGTTTGAAAGGGCTACAGTGGAACAAACTGTCAGTTTGTCTGAATTTCCTTAACTCTAGCACCAAATGTTTCATATCTTGCCATAACAACAAGGAAAACCAGACTTAATTTGTTGAATAAAAAACAAGCAAATATGAATTCTGTAGCTTTGTCTGACAGATGCTCTTTTTATTAGACCTCATAGTTCATAATTGCACTTATTTTAATTGTTATTAAATTCTTAATTTTAGAAATAACCATCTCCTATTTGTTTGTTACATCAGACGGTAAATTCCACAGGGGGTAGGCATGTGTGACATATCTTAATATATAACAAATCACTTGTAAATAAGCAATCAAGAAACATTAAAAATGAAGCAATGGGTTTATAAAACATAATGTGTATTATGAAAGACATAAACAATGTACTTTGTTATAAATAAAAAGCTTTTAATTTATAAATGATATAATTTTTAAAAAGTAGTATATATTTTAAATATTTTAAATAATCATACTGTTAAAGCTTTGTGCATTATAAGCCACAAGTTTTTAATATTGAGAAAGATCTTAGAGATCACCATGAGCATAGCTCTCTGAGGGGGAGGCAATTTAAAGCCCAGACAGACTGAGTGATTTGTGTAAAGTGACAATTAATGGCATGCATGTGTGTGTGTGTGTGTGTGTGTGTGTGTGTGCGTGTGTGTATGTAATAACTATTAATAATAAAAGAGGTCATGGATGTGGAGCAAGAAGGGATAGAAGAGAGGGTTGGAGGGAGAAAAGGTAATGGGAAATGATGTAATTATATTAGAATCTCAAAACTTAAAAAAATAATAAAAAAGATAAGTCACAGGGTTTGATTGCCAACAAATAAATCATGGAGGGAGAGAAAAATGAGTTTAGGACACGTGTGTGTATATAATCAGCAATGAACTAACCCTGGGGAAAAGAGGTATGAAGTATGCATGAAATATATGCATTGATGTTTAGGATAAAAGATGCATCCATCTATTCTGAGTACTTACAATACTTTACTATACAATAAAAAACAAGTCAATATACCCCACTCAGAAATTCTATAAAATCTTAAAATAAGTGGCTGATAAAAATCTAATAATGCAAATACAACTTTGGAATAGTTGATACAAATTTATGAATTTCAAATCAAATAATGCTACTAAGCAATGCTTCCATGAACCTACTGCAATAATTGATTTCAACATAACAAAGAATATTAGTCTTAAAGATCTCTTCATTTTACCCAAGAAAAAAAGGTGGACTATCTTTTATTAATATTGATTGTTTTTAAAAATGTTTTTAGTTTTTAAAATTTCATATAATGCATTTTCACATATCCCCAACCCTACACAAATCCATCCCCACCTAACTTGATTTTCTTTCTCTCCCTGAAACAAACAAAAACTAAAAATCAAAATAAAAAACACAGACAATGAAGAAATGCTAATAAAATAAAATTAAATTACACACACACACATACAGAATCATGGAGTCCAATTTGTGTGAGTCTTAGAGTGTGGTTGATGTACACAGTGCCACCCATTGAAGAAAACTGGTGTTCCCTTTCCCAGGGGCTACCAATTGCTAAGGGTAGGACTTTGTGCCCCCCTTTTCTGTGCTGGAATTTTGTGTAGCTTGAGTAGGTCTCATGCACACTGTCACAGTTACTCTGAGTTCCTATGCACATATGACCTGTTGTATCTCAAAAACACTGCTTTCTTGACGTTATCTACCATCTCTGAATCTTACAAACTTTCTGCCCCCTCTTCTGCATAGATAGATATCCGAGCCTTGAGAGGAGGCATGTGGTACAGACATGCCATTTAGAGCTGAGCCCTTAACGCTCTTATTCTCTGCACACTGACCAGTTGTTGTTTTCTGTGTTGGCTACCATCCATTGCAATAAGCTTCTCTGTTGAGTAGTGAACAATGCAATCATCTATGAGTACAGCAATATATGTCATTAGGAATTGTTTTATTTAGTAGAGTAATAGTAGAATGTTTTTCTCTTCAAGTTCCTGCTTGAGCTTCATCTTGTTTTCTTGATGATGGACTAACTTGTAAGACAAATCAATTCTTTGCTCCCCAACGCTAGTTTTGGTCACTGTTTCACTGGAGCAACAGAAACCAACCAGAACAGAAGTGTATATTAAAACTGGTAAATAAAGATGACAGCACACTGAGGAGTAATATTCAGACATCCATAAATGTTTTTTGATTGCAATAACAAACCCTTTTATCTAAAAAATATAGCAATAGCAAGAACAGCTTTAGATCAATAGGAAAAAACAGAATGCAACAACAGAGTGACCTAACCACTTAAGTCTATTGGGGAGACACAGCTAAAATTAAAGGAAGCATTTGAGGAGGACTATGAAAACCTAATATAGTAGAAAGTTCCTAAAGTATATACATATATGAAGGCAATCTAAATGACATCTCCAAATAATGAGGGAGACAGAGTCCCAACTGGCCTTCTCTTGTCACCAAGTGATGCTTCCAGTACAGGGATTGGGCTAATTGAGCAAAGGGGCCCACAGGAAATTCCCCATATAGCCAAGACTATAGGTTGCTCAAAGCCAGTCCCCATTCCTGAAGACAACACCTACACAATTTACTGAGCATGAAGATATTGAGACAGAGTTTTCACCAATTTTTGTTTGTTTGTTTTTGTACAGAAACATACTCTGCATGCTCTCTTAAAGAAAAATGTAAACACTAAGCCAGGCACAAACCCTTTATCTACAATGGTGTTCTGCCTAAGAGAACTGCTAGAGTAATGGTGGTGTGCAAATAATCAACCAATAACTGATCTCACTTAAGAGCCTCTCTATGAGACAGAACTTGAGACTAAATAACCCAGGGACCAGGAGTAAAATCAAATAATACTGGCCTTAAAAAGAAAAGAAGTATATTGTGATGAAATGACTCCTAGTCACTAGTGATATTCTGCTATACTCATAGAATTAGTGCCTTCTTCAGCCATCACCGAAGAATTTTCCTCCAGCAGCAGATGGGAACAAATATAGAGACCTACAGACAGACATTACACACAGAGTCCTAAATGGGATGTCTCCATCAAATCCCTCCCCTCAGGGCTCTGGAAATCCATGAAAGAAAAGGTAGAAAGAATGTAAAAGCCAGAGGAGATGGAAGACAGTAAGAAAACAAGGCCCCCTGAATCAGCATGACAAGCTCACAGGAACTCAGAGACTGAAGCAGAATAGGACCTGCTTGGGTCTGCAGCAGGTTCTCTGGGTATATATTATAGCTTCCTGTTTATTGTTTTAATAAAATTCCTGAGTGTGCAAATAAGTGAATCTTTGATTCTTGTGTCTTTTCTTGGGCTCTTTTTCTTCTGTTAGTTTGGACTGTTCAACTTCAATGTGATAGTTTTCATTTTCTTATTATATTTAATTTTTGTATTTAAAAAAATGAGTGAATAAATAAGAACTTAGCCACTAGGGTAAAGGTTAACTACTGAGCTGTCATTTATACCTCCTGGGAGAGGAAGAAAATCAGTTTTCTCCAACTGAATGAAACTGGGTATATCAACCATGCTTGGCTAGGTCGTTTGTTCAGGGGTGGTTGATCAACGAATAATGGACACTACAGTTTTTGGTGTGTGCTTTTATATTTGGTTATAGTTTGGTGTTTCTGAGTGTTGGTTTTATTTAGTTTTCAGGTTTTCTTGTGGCACTATTGTTTTTTGAGAAAGAACTTACTTAGTTTGGCAGATAGACAGGGAGAGAGAGGATCTGGAAGGAGTTACAGGACAGGAAGAATAAGATCAAAATATTTTTAAATTTTGAGATTGTTTTGAATAAAAAAATTTAATAAAAATAAAATGAGAGATTCGAATGGTTAAATAACATAAAAATTTGCCCACATTTTTTGTAATCTGAGAAATTTATATAAAAGTATAATTTAAATTAAAATTTAAGAAATTCTTACAATATGGAAAGTTAGTGATAAAGTAGAGCAATGGGAACTGATGTGTGAAAGCTAAGAGAATTAACTGGTATAATGCTTTTAGAAATCTTACCATTGCCTAGTAAGTTTGAACACCAGTATTGGGTGTTTATGGTAAATGTTTATGGCAAAAAAAAAGGACCAAAAAATAAATAAATAAATAACTTGAGTAAATATTTCAGCTAGAAATGCTAGGCACCATTGAGTCAAACTGCATAGAAATTTAGATCCTAGCTTTTGAATGTTATGAGACATATGACACTACTGTACAGTTCTGTTCTAACATACACACAAGGTGAGATACATCAGAAGTTATAGCTGACACAAAGTCATCTCATGGTGCATGGCGTATTCGACAGCGCTTTCTTTAGACCATTTTCTCTAAACAGTAACACAGAGTGAAGGAGGGTTTTTTTTTTGTTTTGTAGACAATAAAATAATATACTAAAGTAATGTTGATAATCCACAATTGTGTAATCATTTTTGAAAGTCCCAAAGTTACTTTAAAGGTGAATTTATACTTAATAACATTTGTGTAAATCAAGGTAGCATAAATTCTGCACTAAAAGACTGAATTGATATACTAGATATCTGTACAATTCTGTCAAAACATGAAAATTATTTCTAAACAAGTGTATTAGTTCACAAAGAACAATTATTAATTAGATTCAGATTTGTGGTTTAGTTTTAGAGTTTGACATGCCTGTTTGGGATGGGAGTTATCATTTAAAGAATTGGACAAACATTAAGTTCTTTGCAGAAATGCCAGTTTCAGACCCACCCATGCACAACCAGTAGAATGGGTTATGCACTGTTTTATCTCCAGGTCCCCAGTTCCACTGTCTCATGTCTTTGTGTTATAAACACTTCTGTGTTTTGGGTATTAATTTCTTACTAGTATTCTTTCTTAATGTAACATGTTTAGCTAGAATGTATTTTAACTGTTTCTGTACAGTATAAACAAACATGCACATTTTATTTTATGTTTTCCTTTCTTTTTTTTTACGGGACATATGCAGTGTGATCCAGCTGTTTTCCACCCTTTGATTGTGCTGACCTAGGAAATGTTCATTGTATCAAACATTAAATTTAAAAATGACAACTCTTTTAATAAATAATATCTTTTAAATCAGAAAAAAAGCATGCAAAGCTTAGCTATTGTGGTGAGCAATTCATACTTTGTGAACTATAAATCAGTATAATACAGCAACAAGTATAGTTACATAGGAGGAGATTTTGGAGACTTCCAATAAGGTGGCAAGTGTCCCTCCTGCTCAGATGGTGTAAACCACGGTTATATTTCATAATTATTTGCATATTTATTTATATACTTTATGGAAAATAGTTAATATTTATATTATAAGGCAAAACCCTTGAGAACTAAAAAAGGTTGAATAACTTGAATCATTTTTGCTGAGACAGATGATAGTTAAATACACACTTCCCAGCCATCTTCTATAGGGAGGAAGTAGGCTAGGGATGAAGAACACGGCATACTAAGAGGGCAGGACAGTCTAACCCAATGAAAGATTGGGAGGAGAAGGTTATATAATCATACTAGTCGTCAACTTCAAAAACTGTTATGAATATTGTATGGCAAATTCTTAATACTTCCAGAGAAACTGCACCTGGTGTTAAATGTCAAGAAGTCTTTACTGAAATATAAAATTTGATCTGTAATCATAAAAGTAATTAAACTAATCATGATAGAGAGGAGGAGGCAAGGATTTCAGGCAGAAACCAAAGAACTGAAACAGAGTAGCACACTGGCAACCGTCCTGCCTTATTACACTTTTGGTTCTCTGAGGCAGGCTCTCATTGCTGTAGCCAAGGCTAATCTAGAATTTGCTATGTAGTCAAGCTTACCTGGTATTCATAATTTTCCTGCCTGAGCACTGTGCCTACAGGCATCTAACACTGTGTTCATTTAACAATGTTTTCTTTCTTTAATGAAGAGTGTTTAATGGTTCCGCTGGAAGAGTAGACCTGGACAAATCATCAAGTACTCGAAATATTATGAATGCTAAATTCATCCTAGATGCAGATTGAAGTCACTGAAAAAGTATTCTGGAGGAGATTGGAAGGAATATTTGAGGCTGGAGAAATGGTTCAGCGGTTCAGACTTCTTGCTGCTTTTCCAGAAAACAGGAGCTCAGTTCCTACTTCCTATGTCAAATGGTTCACAAATGCCCGGGCCTCTAGCTCCAGGTGATCTAATGTTGATCTCTGGTCTCCAAAGGTACCTGTACACATGTAGCATAGCTAAAGACACTGACACTTACACATAACTAAGCATAATTTTAAAAATGAGCTTTATGGATGCTATTTTGATGAATGCATTTCAAAAAGCAAGACTAAACAGGTGACATAGAAACCTATTTCAAGAAATGATGATGACTTTCTGTGTAAAGACTTGTTGCCATGACAAGCTATCTAACATGATGACTTAATAGAAGACTTATTTATGTTCATGCTTACAGAGATTTTAGTCTCTGTTCAATTGGCTCAATTGCACTGGGCTGGTGTGAGGAAAAGCACTTAGGTGGCAAAGACTGTGGAGAATGCTCAACATCTTTAGCCATCAGAGAAATGCAAATCAAAACAACTTTGAGATACCACCTGACACCTGTCATAAAGACTAAGATCAAAAACACAGATGACAGCCTATGCTGGAGAAGATGTGGAGCAAGGGTAACTTGTTCAGACACTCTGGAATGCAGTATGGCGGTTTCTCAGAAAACTGGGAATCCCCAAGGACCCAGCAATACCACTATTGACCATATACCCTAAAGATGCACATTTACACCCAAAAGGCTCAACTTTGTTCAAAAAACAACCAAAAAAAAAAAAACAAAAAACAACAAAAAAAAAACAAAAACAAAAAGACATCTTAAAATTTGCAGGCAAATGGATAGATTTGGAGAATATCCTCCTGAGCGAGGTTTCATAAACCAAGAAAGATAATTGTTCTCACTCATTAGTGGACTTTAGACAAAAAGCAAAGAATACCCAAGCTTCTGGGCCGGCACCTTGGAGCCCATTCCCTCCAGAGGAACACTTGACACAGTCTTGATATAAGGATGAGGAAATTGGACTTGCCTAGAGTGGATGCTGAGCTGATCCACCTTGGGACCACCTGCTCTTTCTGGGGAGGAGATGAGGAGATGGGAAGAAGAGAGAGTGACTGGGAGGGGTCAGGGAGATTGAACAATGGGATATATGAATAAAAAATGAGACTTTATTAAAAAAAATACTCAAACTGCAAACCACAACCCCTGAACAACTTAGGACCAGAAGGAACTTAAGAGAGACATCCAGGAAGTCCCCTAGGATGAGAAAATATAGATTTCCTTAGCTAATTGGGAGCATAAGTGGTTGCAACCAAGAAGAGGTGGGAACAAATCATGAGAGAAGGAGATGATTGAGTGAGAAGAACAAGGAGGGAGAAAAAAAAAAAAAAAAGAGATGATGATCTTAATAGAGGAAGCCAATGTGGGGTTGGAAAGAGACCGGGTGCTATAAAAACATCCAAGAACTCACAGGATGTCCCTGGCTAGGTCTCCAACCAATAGTGAAGGTGTTGCCTAGACAGGACTTCCCCTATAATCAAATGAATAAGCCACTCTAAATGCCATCAGAGAACTTACATCCAACAATGAATAGAGACAGAGGCAGAGATACATGGTTGAGCAATGGGCTGAGCTCCTGGTCCAGTTAAGAGCAGGGGAGGAGAGTTTATATGAGCAAGGGGATAGGGCTTATGAAGAAAATTCCCACAGTGATGGCTGGCTGGAGTTCTAGGGAGCTCACTGAACCAAGAACAGCCACTTGGGAACCATCAGGAAAAGGAACTAGGCCCTCCAAGGATAGACAAGTGTCCACTGACATGGGCAGTATGTGGAGCCTCAAGGGGAGGGATCAGACTATGTTTCTATGCGTGGACTGGCACCTTGGAGCCCATTCCCTACAGAGGAATACCTAACCCAGTCTTGACATTAGGATGAGAAAATCGGACCTGCCTGGAGTGGATGCTGAGCTGATCTACCTTGGGACTTCTTACCCTTTCTAGGGAGGGGATGGGTGGATGGGGAAGAGGGAGGCTGAAGGCTGACTGGGCTGGGTCAGAAGAGGGAAGAGAGTTGGAGCAAGGGAATACATGGATAAAAAAGACTTTATTTAAAAAAAAAAAATGAGAAGACTGAGAAGGAGCTAGAATCAGTGAACCTAGAGGACATATTAGTGACTAGGCGACTGAAAAGCAGCCATACTAGAATGCATTTGTGAAGAGGTCTTTTAAATATGTTTAAAAAAAAATGGAAGAAAAAAAACCCTTTTAAATAAACAAAAATATCTACTAAACAGACACCAATCAATCTTCACTAAAATTTTGCATTTAAAAATACATAAAACAAAAAGTAACCAATTTAATTTATAAATGTAATGTAAAATTCATATCTTAAAGTAACATGCCAAGATGAGATTTCTCTTTCTTTAACCTTGTTCATTATCATGCTTTCTCCAATTTTATTAGTTCTATCATTATCTAGATGGGCTACTTCCCCAACATTTGATCAATTTTATAACCTATGTACTAGCAAATCATATTTTATAAGTATTTTTCACTTTTTAAATTTCTTTTATGAGTATCCAAGCTGAGGCATATATGTGGCAGTCCCAGGCAACTTCCAGAACCTATGTCCTGGAATTTCATGGCAAAAACCTTGATCTTCTTGGTGGCCCTTCCTTTTTTGAGGCAGCATTCCTATATGTGGCTTAGGCTGGCCTCAAACTTGCAATGTTCTTCAGTCTCTCAAGTGCTGGGATTACAGGCGTGAACTATAATGCCCGATGCTCTTGTTTTTCTTCTACTAGTCACAGGACAATTTATTGTTCATCTTCTGCTTCTAAAGTTCATTTTCTAAAGTATAATTCATATCATTTTCTGTCTTTGTAGATATATAGTAGCTCTAAAAATCCAGAATCTTTGATAGGCTTTGATGTGCTAATTACTCTTCTGAGATGAGGACCTCCTATGCCCCAGCCATCCTCTGGGATGGTGATAGGTTATTAAACAAATAGGTACAATCCCTGCCCCACTTTTTAGGAAAGCTTGATGGTAGCTCACCAACAAGGCATACAACATAATATTAGAAAATGACAAAAGCCATGAAAAAAATTAAATAGATACTTAAGTCATTACATACATACAAAATCACCACTGCCCTCCCTTCTTTTGTTTCTCAGTCCAGTTTAATGCATATTTTATTTTATGACCACATTGGTTGTGTCCTATATCTTACTATTTTGCTTTTGGTTTTTTTATGCATGCTTCTTTCTTGTTTGTAAATTCACGAAGCAGGGACTGTGCCTTTCCCATCTCTCCTGTTCCTCACTCTTGTATGCATCTTGCATGCAGCATTTACTTTATCGTTAGTATTGTTCTTAAAAGAACCCATGAAAAAATTAATTCTAAAGTTTGTTAGTTATGAATTAAAAGGCAAACAAAATGTCTAATTTATGAATTATCATTTATAGAAATGGAAAATAAGCAGATTGCATGTGTGTTATCAATTTTGTTCTTGGCTAACATGTCATTTTTGTCAGAATGCTTCATGTACTAAGGTTGACTATATTTAGGAAAGTGACAAACTACTAGTTTACTCTTTAGTCCCTGGGTCTAGTTGTTATTTCCTGTATGCCCTTGATGACCACGACTTCTCAACAATGACAATAAATACTTAGCCAATCATGAGCCTAAGAAAACAAGTTTTAATACCAGAATCAGAGCATCTAAAGCCAGAGTGCAAGAGGAAGCAGGTAGCCTGGAATGTTGCTGTTCAGACAAAGTTCCAAAATATATTGCACATCCTTTCTGGACCAATCCTGGCTTCTCTGAAACAGTGACCTCATTTCACAAATAAGAAAGCTAAAATGCAGAAGGATTATTTATTTTGAAAAAAATTATACCAGCAATGAAAAGCAAAGAAAGGATTAGAATTCAAGACTGCTATCCCTAATCGGTTAGAACGCTTTTTACTAATACATTTTTCAAGATAAGCTCCAACAAAATCTATAAGCAAGGGTAAAATTGGAAGATGTATCGTATAAAAAAGCAGAAAAGGATTAAGCAAGACTCCTTACATTCTAAAATATGCAAATGGATCCTTGGCCTCCATAAAAGATGCACACAGGAGCTCCAAATATTTGGAGCCAGGCTTTGTCCGTATTTTTGCTTTTATTTTCAGGATTTTCATTAATGAAGCAGCACAGAAAACCGCTTGAGAAATGTGATCTGACTCCTTCATTTTCAACTTACTTTTATTTTATTAAAACTCACTAGAAAGAAGCCTGGGCTACACAGAGTCTATATGTTTTTTTTTTTCTTTTTCTGACCTTCTGAATTGATTTTGCTAATTTCTTAAACCATATTCTTAATTCCTAGTTAGCTGTACACCCTCCGGATTAGTGAAATGTGATGTTTTGAAATGCTGGTTGTTGAATATGCATTTTTAAACATGCAAAAACTATATCTGTACCCAAGTTAGAGGAACAACAATGCAAATAAATAAATTTAAGAAGGCATTAATAATTTTTTATCCATAGTTCTAAAATTAGCCATGTTTTAGTCTAACTTCATGATGGAGGCATTTGTAATCTGCATTTCTGGTAAATATGCTTAAAATTTAAATCTTATGTTGACAACAGGAATATTTGATTTCAATTCTTTTAAAACAAATTGAAAAAATATCAATAATAAAGAGGACAAAGTAATTTTGAGACTATGATAAAAATAGGCACCAAATGCTACTGGTTATGGAGGATCTGCTGTTAGCAGGTCAGCTCAAGGTCCCAGGTAAGCATCTTGTTTGTGTCCTGAAGCCTTGTTTTCTCCATGCTTTCTACTCTCAGTAGGGTCCTCCTACTCAGGTCTAAACATCGGGCCACTGCACCCTATCGATCTTCTTTAAATCTCCAGAATAATAAATTTCAAGGCAACACAGCAGAAGCCGACTAAAGCCCTTTAATTACATCACTGCTGAAAGGAAATCATTGATCAATGGCATTGTGGGAAAATAAACTGCCCCTCAAACCAGATCAAAGTCAATAAAATAGCTGACTAGCTGCCCCATGTGGGACTTCCGCTAGATTAGTGCTCATGGACAAGCACAGGCCGATTCTAATGCATGCTGCTTACTAT
Source organism: Sigmodon hispidus (assembly GCA_004025045.1). Taxonomy (NCBI): domain Eukaryota; kingdom Metazoa; phylum Chordata; class Mammalia; order Rodentia; family Cricetidae; genus Sigmodon; species Sigmodon hispidus. The sequence continues at coordinate 124,900 of PVIH01004536.1, forward strand.
CTTTTTGAAGCACTCCCTGGCAGGTGTCATGCTCTGAGCATGGTTTTTGATTACACTAATTAAATATAATATTATCAACAGATCTTCATATTGATCCTTAAATCCCCTCATTCTAAATGAAAAATTAAAAGCCTAGACCAAGGGCTTCTAGAATAGCAGGTTATGATTTTGGACCTATAACAATTTCCTTAATGCTGAATTATTCTAATATTTTTCAGTATCAAGGTACCAATTACTTTAGGGACTTTAAGATGGAAAGTGAATAATTTTAAAACTTGCTTTCTTTGAGGTAAAGTCTTTTCAGATTCCATAAAAAATACTCCTTCATTAAGTCTTAATGAATAATTTTTCATAACTTGTTAACTATGATGAAAACATTCACCGTTCTTTATTGGTGATATTAATTAAATCTATTGCCCAATATATGTAATAACATATGGCAAAGATTTTTTCCCTCAGGCAATTAGTTCAGAAATTATAAAACTATTTTAATAACATAGTTTTACAATAATTTATAAAAACTATTGTTTTCAAATAGTCAATATGATTTAAATACTTGTAATCTGTGTGCATTACAAAATACCTTCTTCTATTTGATTAGAAATAATCTTTAAGCAAATTTCAAAGCATCTAATCTTGCATCCAAAAAGCACAAATTCAGAAAATGAAATATTTACGAACTTATTAAGACTTTAAAATTTGAGAATTACATTAATAAAGTACACTGTTATCCTTATAATCAAGCCAGGAGTCCTAAGGCTGCATAAATTTAAGAATCAGGGGAAAACCTAGACTATCAGATACAATGACTTGTTTTGGGTATTACTTTAGTTGCCTGATGTAGCAAAAGCTAATAACCATGCCTCCTTCTTCCCATGCTACATTTCTTCTTATTCATTCCCTATTCCCTCAGGTGGTTCTCACTGCTAATGCCCAAATGGCATCAACCTGTTGTTTAGCACATCTATGAAAAGGCTAGCCTGCTGGCTAATTTATCAAGGGATTAAAGCCCTGAAACCACTTCAATCTGTTACTTTGTTTCCATGTAAAAGCCTTACCCAGGACACCAGTTTCTCATGTTAAAATGAAAAATCTCTTTAAAAGAAAGAAAAATTCAACATAAGAACTGTTTAATAAAGAAACTGCATACCACGAAAAATTCTACACTCTGACATCGTGTTATGAAACTGCACTGTTAGTCCTCAAGTCATGCATTATTTATTAAGAACTTTATCTGCGAAATGTTTAGCATGTTCATAAAATTAATAAACTTAACCAAGACAGGTGTCAATGATGATATTAAGGTTGGGGGATCACTATAATGAAGATGAAGTTCATCATTGCAACATAATATTTAATGTAATTTTATATGTGCATGCATTTTGCTGAGTAACAAAGCACTGTGGTGACTGCATAAATTTACAATAGAAAATTGAGAATCAACAAACAAATAGTAACTCAAACTTTCTAATGCAGTAACAAAAATCCTAAAGATCCATTATTCTCACAAAATTGATCGGAGCATATAGTGATTGGCTTTTTATATGCAAAGTATAATTTCATATGAAAAACAATTTTTTGTTCTATTAAAGTTTGATCATTTACAGGATAAAAACAAAGTGTTTCTTTCTTTAATGACTTCTTTACTCATGAAAACTATTATAATAGTTAACATAAAATCTGTGCCAATTTGGTATTGAAAAATTAGTTACTATTTGATCCAAAACCAAACTGACATCCTGGAAAACATAGTGAACATGTATCATGAAGAATAAACAAGCACAGTAGAAATGTATATTTACCATATCTTTGTTGCTGTCAGTGAATTTGTATTACCAATAATTTTAGGATGATCTGATTAAGATAGAATTGTATATTAAAGAGGACAGTTCTACTGTAATCCCAACTTTCTATTAAAAATGTACTTGATAAGCCATTATTTGATTTTTATTCATGTTTATTTATGTAAACATCCTAAGAAGGGAGAAAAGCGTGACTCAAAACACTCGACAGCTAACTTACCAAGAACTTTATAGTTGGAGCAGAGCTCTAGAGCTCAGCAATCAGAGACGAGAACAAATATTATCACTTCTCTCATTTCTTTACTACCAACCCCATCCCTTGTTCTTGGTAGTGCCAAGAGCACAGATTTGCTGGAATGAAAAACAATGCAGCAATAGATGTGTCAGTGCCAAGGGCTTAAGAGAAAATGAACATGTTCTAAGTTAGGATCTCTGTGATATTCAAATTCAAAGTACTTCACATAAGGACAGGACACTCAAGGTCCCATTTCAATCACTATTTTATTACAGCAACAAATATGAAATTCTGATTGCCAATAAAAATACTGAATTTGATGTACTTCTGTGCAAAATTCATGGGCCTTGAAAGATATTCTGCAAGCTGTCACCCCCAAGGACCATAATGGATTTGTCTTTAAAGAAAAATGTTTACAGTGAGAATTACCAAATATATTTTATGTATGTTTTCACACTTTAAATCAAGAATCATAAACTATATTTCATAGCTGACATTTATTGACAGAGTTCACATTAAGTAGAATTCTTAGAAGCTCCTTAATCAAGTTTTATAGTAATGAAATACATTTTAAGTATTTCCTTTCCACAAAACTAATGTAACATTTCCTTCTTATATCACCGATTGTTATACAGAATCTTATAAGGTCCAAGTTTAATAGCCATTTAAAAATATCTCTTGATGAACTGAACACAAAGCAGAAATATATACTTTATTAATATTACTAGGAAACCAACTTTTATTTTAGTCTTCAGGCAAAGAAGACAATTATTTATTGATTTTCATTTATTTAAAAGGAGCTAAGAAAGACACCAACTAAAAAGACAACGTGGTTTTCCATACTGATCTCTCCAGTGTGGAATGTTTCCTAAAAACAGGTTTTAGGAAGAATGAAGTGCTACATTTCACTTCTGGTTAAAGTAAAGGTTGAGGTGAGAAAACATATTGATTACGTCCTTTTTGTCTTTAAAGAATTAGTGCTTTTAAGAATGTTTTAATTAAGAGAAAAAAAGAATAAGCTATCTAATGGAGAATAACTATTACCTCACTATCCACTCAAAACAATCTGTTTCTATGTCTTAAAAAAAAAAAAAAAAAAAAAAGGAAGCAAAACACTGGAAGTAAAGCTTCAACAAACTCTTATTACACACTCCTTCAGTCCATTAAAGGAAGTAATTCAATCAGTTTATAGTTTCTCAGGAAAATCTCATTCAGAGAAATTTTATTGCCAGCTATCTAAATAGTAAATACCTATTATGTTCTGAAAATGAGTTTCTGCTTGCCAAGGGCAAACCCATTGCTGTTATTGTAGAGTTCTGTCAGAGAGACAAGAAGTTAAAAAGGTTATAAAGATACCATTAATGTCATGGGACTGTCTTGTCAGGCCTCAAAAATGCTTAGTAATTGAGGGTTTTATTCAAAGTGTATTAGCACCCATATAAACAGTACAGTTAATATGATGCTTTAGGCTTTATTTTGTATGGCCCAGAAAAATCACCTACAAACAGCCGAATACTGTAAATGCATCTGCTGGAGAGCACAACTCATTTTATCATCTGGTTCTAGCTTGATTCTTTGAAGAAAATGTCAATAAAATACATATAGCTTAAAGGTAAATCTAGACGCAACCAATGAGAATAACAGAGAAAAGTATAAATGGTAACGGTACGGCAGTGCACACTTGAAAGAAGCCTTGGGAAAAACAAAGAGCAAATGTTCTTTGAGTTATAGTGTCTAACTTAAGAAGAAACTGCTACAATGTTATTTATATTAATATTCATTAATACTCAACACAAGAAATAATTAAGCTCAAATAATAAACAGATCCAGCTCATCCTACTACCCCTTAACATTGCTTTCTTTTATTTTCATAACTTATTGAATTCAATTTGCTTAGCCCATATACTTCTAAGTGTGGAGCTATGCAATCAAGTTCGGTAAACCCAGCAAGGTCCAAGCATTTAGATAAACCTGATTGCCCCTCCCCTAGAGTTCATTGTGTACCACTGCTACATGGAAATATTAACCGTCAATATAACATCAGGAAGAGACAAACGACATTTAAACAATAGTCCACTTAATCCCCAACCTCAGTCTTACCAGCCTTGTCCTATCTGCACCAGTTTCATACCCCACGCTCTAAAATTCTTTACCAATTTTTGTATATTACCAGCAATTTAACTTTTTTATTTCTTTGGGACCAACTCTGAAGCACAAGTGAGTGATGTCTAATGTTAGATCCTTTATATGACTCAAACATATGAAATATTAATGCATTAAAATGTGAACTGGTTTCAAGTACCTAACAAATTCCAGTAGCACAATTATTATTCTGAGTTAATTTATGCAAAGAAATAGCCTTCCTATTAGTATAAATGCATAACACTCATTTTTCTGTGTAAAAAACAACTCTATTAATTGCTTTATTGCACAGTGGCATTTATGTTAGAACTTGATAAAATGTTGAAAATTAAACTACTATAATAGCTAGTCAAAGTGTCCATGTGAACACAGAGGTCATATAATATTAAGCATAAACTGACTGAGTACCAGTGTTAGCATACTTCTGTTAAATATAATACCTTATGTTTAAGTATACAGTATCTATATTAAAACACCATGGTACTTTTTCTTTCTTTACTGATGCATAGCTGGCTTAATGCAGCCACAGAACTATGTTGCCAAAGAGAACTTTGAATTTATAGTCTCCTGTATCTACTTCTTGAGTGCTAGAATTATAGACAGCACTACTATATCCCATGGTATATATTGCTAGGAACTGAACTTAGAACTCTGTGCATTCTGGGCAAGTCCTCTATGAACTTGGTTACACTTCCCACCCTCATAATCATTGACCTTAGTAGAGAACTGACTCTTCAGTACAAGCAGAAGAGGACCTGGCAATAAAAATTCTCCTCTGAGACAATGTTTTTGGTATTACTTACTCCTTGATAAGGAAAAGAAGAAGCTGGTATCACTACTTGATAAATATGAAATTTCAGAGCATAAAATGTAGAAATACAGAATACACCGTAATTTTTTTTTAGTTTTTAAGGAGGATTAGTCATTGAACCTATATGGTTTTCTAATACTTTCACTGTAAGAATCCATCACATTACTGTTTGCTTTTATAACCAGATATTAACTTATTATTAGGATCAGGTAAATCCCTTCAGAATGCAGAATGAATGAGACTTACTTTTCAGTGTGTTTCACATTATAAATAGTCCCTAACTTACATCACACTTGTAATTCAGTGGGTTTGTCTGTAGTGGCTTCTCTGAGAAACATTTGAAACTAGACAATTTTGAAATGTCAAAGCTTCATTTAGCTGTGCTTTGACCCACAAAGACCTTTTCATTGAGTCAAAGCATCATTTTGTACTACAATTCTACTTGTACTTGGATTTGGCTTAGGCTTTTAAAATGTATAGATCTTTTTTTTGAGACTCAATACTCTCACCATCCCTTAAAACAACAACAAAAATTTTAATTTTTGAAAATAAAACCCCAAGACTTCAGAATAAAATCTAGAAAGAGAACATATAAAAGGTATATTCTTAAGTAGTATAGAATAAAAGGAAGCCAAGTGCATCATGAATAGATAAACTAAATTTTACCTCATCTTTTAAGAGTCAATACAGCATTAGTAACACACACTGAATGTGGACAGGGTAGGCAATGTCTTCCTCCTGGCAATTTTAAAGAACTTTTATCATGGCCATCTTCAAAAATTAAAGTTAAAAACAACTGTGTTCTTTGATGAGCCACTAAAATTATTTTTCATCCATGACTTTTAATTAAATCTCTTGATCCAGGATCAACACAATACTACAGACATTCTATTTACTTCACCGGATTACTGTAAAATGAGAGAAATTATCCCTAGTAAAAAGTAGTATTCAATAAACAGCTATGTAAAAGGCTAATATAATTATTCATGCTATCACTTATTTTCATTTCAAATCATTTTAAAGGAATAGTGTTATATAAACTATTGCACATAAACAGCCACATCATGGACACATGCTCTTCGGCATCTCAACTTGAGTAGCATTTTCACCACATTCGACCGAGGATGTGCTGGGGTCTAACTGCTCAGGTGGATTAAGCAGAGTATGTCCGGCCTTGGCCAGACTTTACTAGACTCATCTTTATAACTTTGAATTCATAATTTCCCCCAGAAGGCCTTTTGATATATTCAATTTAGCATGTGCCTCGAGGTACTTAATTTGATCTGTCCAAAGCTCTTCCAATGGTCACCCAATGGGAAGGATAAAAAGAAAGAAAAGTTCTGCTTTTGGCTTTAGGTATTGAAATGATCATCCCTTTACTGTTCCTTTGATTTAAGGCACAAGATTGTTATTCAAATCTACTGAGAAGTTTGAGTGTATGAATTAAGTGAAATCAAGATATCAAATTTTCCAGGAGGAAATAAAGAAATGTCTGGAATTATACATCTCAATGAGGGCAGTGATTATCTATAGAAATATGTGGTGATACTTTTGTGGGGAAGACTGAGAAAGGCAAAAGGCAAATAACAATAGGTCAAGGACTCTAGATGCCCTGAACTGTGTAGGAAGAGATACTCAAAGTCCTGCATGACTTTTTAACATATGTGTAGCTGAAAAAAAAGACAATTATTTGAATTGGATTCTAATTATACATAATGTTCAACTTTCTAGGATGGATCTAATTACCTGAAACAACATTTACACTAATCTCTGTTCAGTGTTTCATGAACTGATCATCACCTATCACTTACCAAGAGTAATTAATGTCTTCATACATGAGTTAGTACATTCACCCTTATATCTGTATGTGTGTATGCATCTACTTTGTATGCAAACATATATTTCAAAATGTTCTGGAAGTACGAAATTGACAATATTTATTTGAAACTTTTATCTGAGTTTTATAGCTCATCCAGAACACAATATGTTATGACTAATATTTTTCTGAGGAGGCAGGCAGGCTATTAAGATAGGTAAGTATTTGAGGTTGGAAAGATAGTTCAGCAGTTAAGAACACTTTGTTCTTCCAGAGGAACAGAATTTGATTCTAAGCACTGACTCTCACAACTGTCTGGAACTGCTCCTTAAGGTGATCTGATATCCTCTTCTAGCCTCTGCAGGCACACATACACATGGTATACATCCACACAGACAAATCTACACATATACATATCAACTAAAAATGAATTTTATAATATATATTATAAAGTAGTAGTGTTTACTAGAAGATCCATTCTGTTCTTCTATAGGCTAGAATTGTAGGAAAAGAATCATCTTGTTTCTGATCAGTAACCATCAATGCCACAGTCAGGTATCGCCAGCTTCTGCATTTGTTTTTCTTAGTTTCTCAGTCAGGACAATCATTCTTTTCTATAGCCATTATGTTAATAATTCATTTGTACCATCATTTAACTGAAGTGTCTGTCTGTCCATTCGTCCGTCCATTCATCTGCCCATCCACCCATCCATCCTTTTAGCTTGACAGTAAACTTTAAGATGTGAGAAAAACATTGAAGACTAATTTTGAGTCCTATAATGTCAGGTAATTTGCCGAAATAAAACTTTTCTTTATTGACCAGGCTATATCACTGTTTTTAATGTAACCTTTAATAAATCTTCTTACCCTCTAGGTCTCATTTCTCAAAATAGGATATTAATATCTAAGCTGTTTATTTCATGAAGGTATGTGGGAATCATAAAGTGACATTTTGAGAACTGTAAGATAATCTACACTGGTATTACTTCTAGTATGACTAGAGTTTTACAAATGCATTAATGTGTATCATTATGCTCAAGGAATCATTTTTTTGAAAGTAGAAGAATTTATCTCCAGTTTTGTAATAAAAACAATACAGAATCCACATAAGAAAATTTATTATATTTCTAGCTAATGAAACATACCTATTTAAATGAGAAAGAAATCTCCAATTGCAGTCAGTCTGAGAAAGATAAACTAGAATACTTTGCCAGCAAAATTCTTCTCTTTTATTTAGTTATTACTCACTGATGAGGTCTCCATTCTCATTTGCCACAGTCAGTGCATTAAACTCAGTTTCTTAGGCTGTCTAAAACCCTCTTAGGCTGAGATTATACTTTAGGCATCCTTTTTGTTATCACTATGGCTATTTTCCCTGAGTGTGAGCACATGTGTATTTATGTCTTAAGGCTCTCCGGGGAAGATATACAGTCAGCTATCTTGAGAATGCTCATTTCACAATGTATTCCGTGCATCATTTTGAGAATAAAAAACCATTGTAAAAAGAGTGATACAAGAAGAAAAGCCACTTTCTCTTCCAACTAAATTTTATGTTTAGATACACTCTAGATAGGTTTTATGACATTGTGCCTGGATCAGGAATGTTTATTAATTCAATATATACTAAAATATAAGCACATGCTAGTTACTGAAATACATAGTATTTCTTCTCTGCTTAATAGTGAGTAACAAAGATATTAAGTAATTATACATAATGAAAATGTTTTGGAATGGAAAATGAAAAAATTAAAAATGTTTACCAGTAGATAGCTCATTCTTGTGTATTCTACTTGTGTCAAATTTTCACCTTTAAGATAGAGGACCTACTAATACCATTATTATCTGACATGTAGCTGAAACCCATGTTGGAAATTAAACCTAAGTCTTATTCATGGTAAGGAAATGTTCCAGTTACTAAGACACATTCCCAGCCTGGTAGGCTATTAAGGTATCTGACTGGATAAACAGCATGAACTTGATTACAGTGTTCCAAGCTGCTTGCTTCATCAGTATTCCCAGACAAATGTTGGAATGGCCCAGAATCCTATATCATAGATAAGCTCCAAAAGAAGGAGGAAAACTTCTATGATGGAGGAGTTTTAATAATTAAATGTCACTGGATGGCTTTTAATTGCTTGCAGTATTCACAGAGATGAGCCACCTATAGGCATGCTAAATGGAAGGAGGAAATCAGGGGTAACAAAGACACCCCTAAAAAATAAATAAAGACAATGAAGGGGTACAGAGAGTAAAAGTAGTCTTTCCTAGGGATAAGCCCCCTAGAAATTAACCATTATCAAGAGTTCAGTTTTGAAAGTTATATGCATACAAGCAACAGTAAATGAACTCAGCAGGTTACATTGTGTGTGTGTGGCGGGGATAGAGTGCCATGAGTTGGAGATGACCTGTGGTGGGGACATGAGTGGGTTTGGAGGAAAGAGATAATGATGTAATGATGCAATTTTGTTTAAATTAAATTAAATTAAATAATATTTTCTCTAGAGCCTATTTAGGCACTATTCTCTTTCTGAGAAAATGAGACAAAGTCTTAGGTTAGAAGGGAGATGGGTTTACATGGGAAAAATAGTAAGAGATACATCATCAGTGAGATGTCTTAGTCAGCACAGGCTGTCATCAGAAAAATACAATGAATGACTGAGACACCAAAAAAAAAAAAAAAAAAAAAAAGTTTGTTTTTTACTTGTGGATCCTAGAAGTCTACAGTCAAGGTTATTAGTGTGGTTGAATTTCATAGATCCTCTTCATGGCTAGTAGGTGGAGGCCTTCTCAATGTGGAGTGAGGGGCAGGGAAAATTAAGCTTAACTAATCCTGCCACAAAGACCTCCTCATCATAACCTTACATAAACCTAATTATCTCCTAAAGTCTCCATCTCTGAATTCCATTTCTTTAGTTTGTAGAACATCAGCACATGCATTTGGCAGGAAAATGATTCTGTTTAGAATGAACAGGCAGAGGAGGCTGTGATACATGGTATTGACCTTGCCTATCTTTCCCCAATATTGCATGTTTAAGGCTCCCATTCTTCTCCTTTTCTCAATAGGGATCACATTTCCTTGGGACAGGACATAACTTTCTTTAAGACATCTTATTTCAAAGTAGATCATTTCCTTTCATAAAGGAAAAGAAAAAAAAATAGAGCCCTTCCCCTCTTGCTGCTTATAAAAAAGTATTTTCCTAATTCTGGTCTTTTCTTATGAGGAAATACCAGAGACAACTGTATTTCTGTAATTTTCAGTATTGACTGCCAACTTGACTGGGTTTATAACCTTCCAAAAGTCATATCTTTGAGTATGTTTATTAGGGTTTCTAGATCAGTTTAGAAGAGGTAATATCAACTATGAATGTGTGTGGCACCATCCCATGGCCTATGGTCCAGGACTAAGTAACAAGAAAAAAAAAAAAAAAGGAGATTTGCTGACTAGCATTAATTTTCTCTACTTCTTGGCTGTGAATAAGCTTCCTTGTGTTTCTGCTGTCCCAGCTAAAGCTGCTACTGACACTTTCTCTGTTCCTCTATGATGGATGTATCTTATAATTGTGAGCAATAAAAAGCCTTTCCTTACCTAAATTGCTTTTGTAAGGAATTTAGTCACAGAAACAAAAAAGGATCCAATAAATCTGGTAATTCACAATTGAGTTGCATGAACACTTTTTTGTTTTGTTGAGACAGAATTTTTCGGTGTAGCCCTGGCTATCCTGGAACTGGCTCTGTAGACCAGGCTGGCCTCAAACTCACAGAGATTGACCTGCTTCTGCCTCCAGAGTGCTAGGATTCAAGGCACGCACCACCACTACCTGATCACATATACTGTTTAAAAAAATTAAATTGATTTTCCTTTATATGCATGGGTTTTCTGCTCACATGTATGTATAGATATATATATCATATGGGTGCCTGGTGCCTATGGAAGCAGAAGATGGCACTGAATCCTTCATCATCCTCGCAGTTTGCCGTATTGCACAATAAAAACAATCATCTCTGCTTATATTTTAAGCTTGTAAATGCTGATGAAATCTTATGTTTCTAACTATTAAACCCTTACTAGGACCTCCTTTCATGACAACCACAGGAGGTTAAACAACATTTGGCCATATCTGAGGAGTTTAGCTTCTTTAGAGCAGTGTATTCTTTATACTGCTCTGCAGGAACAGGCATCTGGCTACAGGACCCATGCTGCAGTTGTTCAGCTAAACTACTTCATTAAAAACTCAGGTAAGATGGGGACCAAGAGGTGGGAGAAGGAAACAGGGGAGAAGGGGAAATTAGAGTAAAACATAATATATACACATAAAAATACCATAACATGCTATATTGCTTTATAACTTAACTTTAAATCCAATAAAAAAGTTTTAAAGGTAGAAATCCAGTTCCAACTTTGATAACAAATATGTAAAGAGGGTCTTAACTTTATGGTAAACATAACCATATTAAGTAAACACTATAAACAATTTCAAAAGAAATATTTAAAATTGCCAAGTTAAAGTTGTTTTAAGTTAATGAACAAGAAATTCACATACTGTTGTTTTTTTAAAGTTACTGATAACAAACTCTAGGTTAGAAGTTTAAAAGTTTATTATCCACAAAGGGAAGGATTATGTCCACAAAGTCAAAAGAAGTATGACCATTTTAAAAAATACGTTTTCTAAGTTATATATTAAAATCCTTTCTAAAATATATAATACTAAAAAATTACGAACTCAACACCATATAATCATCTCTATATCTAATGGCACATAAATGCATTTCATCAGAAGTGATATTCTTCAATGACTGTTAAAATGAGAATCAAAAAATTATTATAATCTAGTTGTCTGGCTTGCAGCAAGCATTAATCAGAAGTCATAATAAATCCACATGCTTCTTCAGACAACACATTAGTCAAACCATTTTCTATGATGACGACATTGACTAATGGGCTCTGAGTTGGAAGGGTCAATCATAAACTCATCAAATGCTTCATTTAATTTCTTAATTTGGACAAACACAATTTGTTTATGGGAAAGATATCAGGTGTTCGTGAATGAATAATGGCTATGAAACCAAACTCCATTAATCAGCTCCTGATTACAAATGACTTAGAGATTGTTTATTCTAATTTCATTCATTTGGATCAACAAAGAAAACACGAGCAAATGAAACCATTTGGAAAAAAATGGCACACTTATTTTCCCATATTTAATAAGGCAATGATAAATATTCTTTCAGTAACTATATCAAAAGGACTTTATTACTCACACTGATACCACCTCTTTTTACAAGCCATTTGTTAATGCAGAGGATTTGTAAAGATATCAGGTGAGGCAAAACAAAATATAAAATATTATCCTCTTTGTCATACTTCCTTTATGAGTTTTTCTTGTGTTTTCAGGCAAAGGCAGAGATTCTTATTCTTCCTCTGCCCTTTTTAAGAAACATTTTGTACTTTGTATAGCTTGTGGTACGGTCAAGCTTAAAAAATACATCAACATTCAGGGTACTATTCTACTCTATGTTGTATTCATTTCCATAACTATTTCATGTTGCGAGCTCCGAAGGGGCAAGACTGGTACCTTAAGAACTATCCCACTGCCCAGATCAAGCCCTAGTACAATGTATTTTTGCTCAAATAAATTCTATGAGAAGCCACGCCAACTTTTGAAATTCTAAGTAAATAATAATAATAATAATAATAATAGCAAATTTGGAGGGCTCTATAATTTTTTAAAAAGTTATGAAAAAAGCAAATTTCATTGCAATTGCTAAAAGACACCTGTCCTCTCCCCCCCTTTTTTTTGTAACTGACATTACTTGGTAATAAGGTGACTGTGGGATGTCTTTCTGTATGCTGTGAATTACTACTGGATAATAAAAGAACTGATTTGGCCTATGGCAAGCCAGATTATAGGCAGATGGGAATTCCAAGTATAAAGTGAAGGATGGCAGAGTCAAAAGGAGACACCATAAGTTGCCACTGAGAAAGCAAGATGCAAAAGTACAAGTAAGTCACAAGACATTTGACAAAATATAGACTAATAGAAAAGGGTTAAGATGCAAGAACTAACTAATAAGAAGCCTGAGCCATAGGCTAACTAGTTTTTAATTAACATGACTGTGTAATTATGGGGACTGAGCAGCTGCAGGAGACCTGGTGGGAGAGCTTTGTCTGGACCACTGGCCTGGATGGGTCAGAAACTTCTTACCACATTAAGGAACCTGCTGGACTATCTACCAATGACTGCTGTCTCTTCAACAATCATCAGTTGCTAAGCAGATACATTTTCCCTAATCTATTCTGTGTTTTCTTCCTTGTAGAACTTTATGGACATCATCAAACAAAATGCCTTGCCCATGAGCTGTTGTTTGCATTTGCCCAATTAGAAGACACTGAAGATAGATCACTGTGAGGCAAGAGTTACATGGAGCTACATTTTAGTCCTCACTGGCTTCTGCTGTTATATGGCTACTGCCCTTAGAGGATCCAGTTTGTTAGAGCAGACATACTACATAGCTCTTATAATGCTCTAAAGTTTCTCTTTTCCTTTGCCTTCCCAGTCTAGCTAAGGTAAAGGCTCCAACTGTTTCAAGGCCAGGCAAGAATCTTAAAGGTACATATGAAGCTATCTAAATATCTGAGAGTCAGCTAATAAAAATATATTTCATAGTCCTTAGATCAAAGAGCAACTCTTTTTTTTTTTTTTTTTTTATCATTTATACAGTCTTATTACTGATGAAAAAAATCTAGACCTTTAGACATTTGGGACTTAACTTTAAAAGACATTGGCTCCCATGAAAATATACTTCTATATATACACTGGAGCATTCACTGAAACACAAGTCAGCTTCTAATGAGAAACAGAGTAGGAGGAGACACTATGCAAAGATCTACAGTCTGCATTCCACC